>OX589588.1:10276988-10566850 GCA_951329385.1 Polia nebulosa | reverse complement strand
TAAAACACAAAAAGCTTTGGGAAATCACAAAAAGTACATAAAGGTGTGTGTGCAAAAGCTGTGCAGTGCGTCCGTACCATGCTCTTTCACCACTTTAACAATTATTGTTTTGGATGGTTCTTCATAGCCGCCACCGTGGCTACCGTAGCCGCCACCGTGGCCACCGTAGCCTCCTCCATAGCCACCGCCGTAGCCACCACCATAGCCGCCGCCGTGCCCGCCGCTATATTCGTGGCCAAAACCTCCACCGAAAGAAATGCCGCCTCCTCCCAGACCTAATAACTTATGCTTCAGCAAGTGACGCTTCTGTCTGTTGTGTACAGGCCGTTCTTGGTCTTCGAGTTTCTGCGAAAGATAAAGAAATTCTATTATATTGTATGACTACGTAAACGAAGCAAAAGGGGTGTAGCAGGTGGCGTTTATAATTTCTTCGTAACCTTATGGGAAAAGGCATGCTTCTATGTACATATAATGCGCAAAAAAATAAATTATTTTAGTAGGTACACACATAGGAAAACTAACCGGCACATTAAACTTGAACTTATAAATATGCTAACGGTGTGTCAAGTCAATTATAATTATGTCTTGGAAATGCTTATTGTGGTTATAAATATTGATTAGATTTATAATTTAATAGCTAGTGCCTTTACTCAGGGCGATAAACTTGTAAGCGTCATGTTCATCATTTCCGTCCTTTTTTCATGTAATACTTGACTTGATATGGGAACAGGCCATATTAAAAAACTAATTCAAATTATTTCCACGTTGATCATCTGATCCTAAAAAACCGGCCAAATACGTGTCAGACTTCGCCCATTTTGGGTTCCGTACCAATTTTTGACAATTTGTACATCTTTGCGTCAACAAGATGAGAGAGAGATTTATTCTGTGAAATTTGAAGACTGTAGCTCCAACCGTTTGGCTGTAAAACCTGTGTGACAGACGACGGACATACGCATACATGAGTGACAGCAATAGGGCTCCGTTTGGACCCTTGGGGTACCGAACCCTAAATAAATGTGACTGTTCAAAGTAAAATAATTAGAAAGTTATCTAGCTATGTTGAGTTCTCGTGGCACCCCCAGGGCTATCCTCCAGGGGTGCTTTGGGTATGGAAGGGATCTTTGATATTCTGGGTAATTCCCTGCCAGGGTCGCCGGATTGATCGAAGGAGTTACAACGGCCCTCGAACGCCAAGGGCAAATGAAGAAACACAGGTGGGTTATAGGCAGTAAAAGACTGACAGTTCCTCCCGCTCCCAGAGCGCGAGAAGTCATCTGAAGATTTCCCAGAGTCAAAAGAAAAAAGTTTGAATAATTCCTTATTCTTCAAAGATGTGTTTTAAATTTTGCCTCGTGTTGTTTATGCAAAACTTGAATTAAGTCGTCAAACGACAGTTAACAAGTTTAACCTGATATTAGTTAGAATACCTACTCATTAACGATCACGTTTGGGACCATGCTATGTCTGTTTTCTACGTAACCATGATGAATAGTTAACGTAGCTAATTATTAAATTAACCGCTATAATTAAGATTCAATTACACATAAACATGTTAAGATGCGTTACCTAAATTATTTAAGAACTAGAGCAAAGCTGTCAGATTTTTTTCTTAGTTATTCACGGGACACATTCATCAGATAATTTACTATTTTATTAATAAAAACCAATAAATATTTAATGCATTATAGAATATGCTTGTAAACAAATCGTTTAACTGAATATTATAATTTAATGCATTATAGAATATGCATGTAAACAAATCGTTTAAAACTGAATATTATAATTTATTTCCTACATTCATAATACGAGGGTGTAGGCGTAATGATTTTTAAGAAAATATTTAAATAATTTAGGAAAATAACAGCCCCGTCATCAAAAGTTTAATAAATCTGCCTACCCGGCCCACATAGTTGGACTGGGTAGGCATCCAGGGTAGCCATCCATCTGGGGTCGGCTTCCAGTCAAGTCTCATCAATAAAATTTAATCTTCGAAAATACACTAATAAAATTATTACCTGAACGTAAATAGGCTGGAGGTTTCCTTTTAGGGACTTAGCCTCTGGTTCCTGCCGGCCATACTGTGGGTTGGCCTGGGCAAGAAGAACCAGTACTGGGAACTGCCTCGATCGCGTCGTGTCGTGTGTCCTGGAGTCCCTCGGGGGGGCTAGCACAGGGGAAACGAGGACTATTCTCTCTCCTCCTTCCAAAGAATTGTCTCCGATAGACGGCACAGCCGCCGCAAGCGCTGAAAGCGCCAGTACGCTCACCACCACACTACTGTATCCCATCGCGATCACTGACGCAGGACTAACAAAGCAAACCTATTTATATGACGTGATTTTCCTGCGGTCGCTGCGACGTCATGAACCGACTACTTCTGCCATCAGTCCGCGGGATCACTTCGCGGAACGGACGACTCCCACAGTGACGTTGACAATCGGATTGTTTTCAATATGACGCGAATAAAATTAATATCTTTAGATATCATTCGCCGTATATACCTAGATAAAAAAAGCTAAGTAAGTATGTGTGGTTGAACGAGAAAAACGTGATGTTACACGCCTGCCAATTTGCGGAGTCCAAGCACGTATTAAGCTGGTTATTCCCTTAAACCGGATGCTCGTCGGTGTGTGTGTGGATCCATACTTAATAACAGCGAACAGGTTCTTTATGGTTTTTGTGGCCGATTACTGAGATAACTCTGTTGTTAAATACAAAGACGCAGATTAAAACGTTAATCTCACAAACTAGTTTACATCTTCAGTAAATATTTCTTTGAATAATAAAATAATTAATGAATTGACGTAAGTTACGATAAACGTCAATATAAAGTGGCTGTCCAGGATTCTTCAAAGGTTGGCAAAAAAAAAAACTTGCACACTAGCCTTGTAATGCGAGGATGGAAATAGACACATTCTGAGAATAAGCTACAAAACTAAAGAAATAAGATAGAATTAACACATTATTTTGCACTAATGCACTGTCGATCGTAAATATTGTATACTAAATGTGATTTAATAATGTTACATTGGAAATCAGACTGGTTTAATGATTATTTTTAAATTCCTAACCGACAAGAAATATTAGGTAACGGTTGTTTAACTTGTTTTCAACAATAAATCACTTTAATCTTTAGGTTTAACTTTTGGAATAACCAGTGTTTTTTTCGTAGAAACCTAAATTATTAAGTCTTTACTCTTCTCCTTTTTGTGTCACAGTAATTGTATAACAGGCTCTACTTTAAAACTGCCTCTTCTACAAAGCATAGCATAACCAGCCTTTTACTTCCCACTGCTGGGACACAGGCCTCGACACAAGCCTCCTCTCTGAGAGAGGATGTGGTCCGTATTAACCACGCGGGCCCAATGCGGGATGTCACATGTCTTCGAAGTAACTTTTGTTTGGGTTCGAACCCACGATCTACAACTTGAAAGTCACGGCCGTTACCACTGGGCCACCACTGCTCTCTTCTCCTCTGCCTCTTATACAATCATTGCTTTTTAGGGTTCCGTACTCAAAGGGTAAAACGGGACCCTATTACTAAGACTCCTCTGTCAGTCCGTCTGTCTCCTTGTTCGTCTGTCACTAGGCTGTATCTCATGAACCGTGATAGTCAGACAGTTGAAATTTTCACAAATGATGTATTTCTGTTGCCTTTATGACAACAAATATTAAAGAAAAAACAGAATAAAATGAATATTTAAGGGGGCTCCCATACAACAAACGTGATTTTATTTGCCGTTTTTATAGATTATGGTACGGAACCCTTCGTGCGCGAGTCCGAGTCGCACTTGGCCGGTTTTTTTACACTGATTGCCCAACGAGCAATTCCAGGGAATACAGCGGTTCTGTGATCACGTGCTGCCGTGCATAGCGAGGCTCAGCGTAAAGCTGAGCCTCGCGGTCTCCTCAAGGATGTGCCCTAAAAGGCGTTGCACAGAGACGATTCCGGAGTGGTCTTTTTAAGAGGGAACGTTGCCCTTTCATGTGCTGATGTTTCACCGGGGTTTTAGTGAGGTAAGAATCCCACAATCCCTGGTCTTTATCCCAAAATTCAAGGCGCCTTTTGAAGTTATCCCCCCGAAAACGAAAACAAGGTATAGTATTCGTCAAACTTAATGGCGTGTGAGAAGTTAGCTGCGAGTGCAACTGCGCGCAGGTACAGTCAAGTCGACAATAATTTAGGCAATTTAATGATTTTTATATTTGTGTGGCAGTTGTGTCAATATTTTTATAGGGTGTATGAACCTCATGCCCCGGAAAGGCCGTTGGTCCTACACCTGCAGGTGTATTCGCTATCTCAGTTGACATCAATTTGATAGGCACTATGCAGTACATTGCTGCTTTGACGTATAGGAAAACAAAAATATACTACGTATTGCCGTGCCTATTATAATCGATGTCCACCGAGCAATGTACTGCATAGTGCCTATCAAATTGATGTCAACTGAGTTAGCGAATATACCTGCTGATCTCTCCCCGGTCGTGTTGGTATTACCGTCCCATCGGAGTATACGAGTGAAGTAACAGAAAGTGTTTGCGCACACGCTTGTGCACTATAATATCTCCTGCATACTTGGGTAAGATTTTTTATTTTTCGTTAAGATTGGTCACCGTGATTTAAATTCGGCTGGGAGGATTATATAATGTCACTCTCTCTATGCCCTCTTGTAGGAGTTCTTTCAACGTTGCTATAGCAACAACATCGATACTTATTTTTATACAATGTTTACAGCGAAGCTAATAAAAACCACGATAACAATAGAGGATTTTTATCTAACCACCGACGATAACACTTTCTTGGTAGCATTAACTTCAAATGATAGGCTTCAATTACTATATTTTCTATACAATTAACTCTTCTTTATGGGAACAAAGTGAGCCGGAACTTATATGAAACGACATCAATTTCTTGCACGATAAAAATTCATTTTGTAAGCTACATCATCGCATCTCATAATTATGCCTACTGATATTCAATTATCAAGGAAAAGGTAAATTACCTGACCTCTGTTTTGAAACAATGGGAAAAGAAACGAGTGTTCTTATTTATAGAGCTTTATTTTCAATAACAAGTATGGATTCTTATCACATTAAGATAATGAGGTTGTGTAGTAGTCTATAATCTTGTTGATGGTACAGCGTAGGGACTTATGTAGTTGTCATCTGAAAAAGATGAAAAAATAAATGTTAAAATTAATCGTCCCTTTTTAAACGACTTCAAAAAAAGCCGCCGGTTTTAACCGGCTTCCAAAAGAAGGAGGTTCTTAATTCGTCTTCATGTTTTATTTGTACGTATGTTACGCGATTTCTCCGCCACTTGTGAATAGATTTTGATGATTATTTTTTGTTTGGTAGATCATACTTCAGAGGTGGTTTCATATAAATTTTATCGAAATTGATTCATTCGCTTTTTGAAAAATTTTTGGTTTCCTCCAATTATGTTTAAATTCCATGTTCTATGTTATTGGGGTTATCCACTCGGGCATAACTTTATTATTTAGTTTTGGATCTGGGGTACCTAAAACAACAAGCAATAAAAAAAACTTTTTCCAAAACATACAACCGATTTCTAAAAGTGCAAAATAACTTTAATTTCGGAAGTCGGTGTCAAATAACGAAGAAACAAAATACAAACACCGTAAAGTTATTTTGCAATTTTCAAAGGCGGTTGTATTTTTTTTTGTAAAAAGTTTTTTTTAGTTCTCATATTGTCGCAATCTTTTTTATTTTTATGTATGTTCCCTAAATACTTGAAGAGGCCTGAACCGATTTGGAAAATTCTTTTTTGTTTGAAAGGGTATAATTTCCAGGTTTCATTTGAATTTAGTGAAGATCTGATGAAGAACTTCGGAAATAGACAATGAAACTCTTCACTATATGATAGAAAACCTTCTGGAATTGCTGCAATCGCATGTCTGTTTATTATTTACACCACTTCATAACATAACATCACGCTGATACGCTCTGAAGGGGTGTAGAGTCACGAGCAAAAATATATACACAAGTGCACTTTATTAAGCTCGAATATCTTAAATGGACAGTTTTAAGATACTGGAGCTCACAAATAAAGTTTTTTAACAAAACTGTGTAGATGGGTACAGTTTACTCTGATACACCCTAATTTCACCAATTATGTTAAAATTCCATGTTTTTGGGGCTATCAATTCGGGCATGACTTTAGTATTTAGTTTTAGTAATGGGGTTACAACAACTAAAAAGTGAAATGTAAAAAACTTTTAACAAAAAATACAACCGACTTCCAAAAAAAATTGCAAAATAACTTTAATTTTGGAAGTCGGTGTCAAATAACGAAGAAACAAGACTAGAAACACTGACATCTGAAATTAAAGTTATTTAACAATTTTTAGTGTTTTACGTTAAAACATTCTCGACCGTTGTTGTTGCCATGTCCGACAAATATTTCGATATAAATGAATATTCATGGAAAGATTTAAATGAAAATAATCCCCGCGTTGATGATAAAAAATACTAACACTGTCATGGGATTTCCCACTTTTTATGTATGATTTTATGTTGTGTAAAATTGTAGGTATACTTAGTGGGTAAGTTAGTGTCTATTTTACTTTTTATGTTTTGTTTATAGGACTTGTTTACGAGTATGTTCAATATTTTATTTAAATAAAAATGATATGTGTGTTCGTTGCTGTCATCACTTGAGAACGACTGAGCTGATTTGAATATTTTATTTTTAATGTTTATTTGAATTTTTGATGGGGACGTTGTACCTCTGATATCAGTTGGATAGGACAAGGTATGTCGTTTCAGCTAGTTTTAAATAAAAATACATACAGTGGTCTATACAGGCTGTAACTGTAACGGAAAGGTATTGTACATTTTAAGAATTGCATCTGCCCATCGATATGAACAACTTTCTTCAAGAAAACCTGAAAATTCTCAAAAAATGTTTTAACCTCCCTTACAAATATTGATCAGATGGTAACTTCTTCTTAAGGAAAGGCCTTTTTTTTTTTGAGAAATTTAAATTTTTTCTTAGAGAAAGTTGTACATATCGATAGGCAGAACCGGTTCTTAAAATATGACCACACCTTTCTCTCTTAACAAGTTAGAGTCTTCTAGTCTTAACAAGATAAGGAACCCTCATACTATTGCTCTGTCCGCACGCAGCCTTACTTACAAACTGTAAGTATTAACTGAAAGCTGTTCTTTTGCATGGTTGTATACATTTATCACGCCGCGTTTAAAAATAAACATAAAGCTCCCTCATAAATACCTATGCATTTTGTAACGGGCGACTACGGAACCCTACATTGCGCGTGGCCCGACACACACTTGGCCAGTTTCTAATTTTGTGCTAGAACATCGAATGAAAACGTTCGCCGTGAAAAATCACAGAGCCACCAACAAACATACTTACATGTCAATTAAGTGTTTTTGTGTGAAAAACTAAATATAAAAAATACAGAGAGATAGATAACATTCAAACATGCTGAAAGTGAAGTGGTACTATGATAGTTAGTATCAAAGAGCAAATAATTTTAGTATGGAAAATCTGATGACCACAAATGTATGGAAAACTTCTATAGAATGTGAGTATTCTACTTAAAATAAAATTCTATCGTTGCTGTTTCTTAGGAGTATGTGTACCTACACTGTGTGGTTTGAATGATATTTTTTATTAAAAGATCATAAAATAATGTGTTCTGCCTAGCCCTTTCCCAACTATCTTGGGGTCGCTTCCACTCTAACCGGATGCCGCTGAATGAAACCCAGTAACTAGGTAATACGATACCCCTTGGTAAGACTGGTTGTCAGACTTTCGGGCCTCTGACGACCCGTAACGACTGTCAAAGATCCACGATTGACAGCCGGGACCAACGGCTTAATGTGCTTTCCGAGACACGGAGGTGTCTCGGTATGTAAAGATGGTCACCCATGGACCAACCCCGGCAAGCGTAGCTTAACCTGATGGATCGACCCGTGCGGCTGTTATTACTTTAGCCACGAGCTCCTCAATAATTTTACTAAAAGAAACGGTGCTCATCATGTGAGGAAGCAGAATCTAAATAGCTTTTCATCATTCAAAAATCTTTTTCTTCATATATATAGTATTATTAATGAATGCTCTGAAAAATGTCTGGAGTCTCGACATTGTTAGCGAAACTTACGTTAGCTATCGATCGCTAAATTACTAGCCGTTAAAAAAACTCCCTCATTTGTGAGGAAAAATTTTAGATCATAACCTGAAGAAATAATTGATCTGCTTGAATTATGTACAGAGACGGCGTAAATTGAAATAAAGCACTATTTTTCATGAAAACTTATAATTTATTTAAATTTTATTGAATAACTTTTACCACTTGTAAGAATTAAATTAACTTGTCAAAATATTAAAGGACATAAAATTCTGCGTCCTTGTAACATTAATTTCTTAGCGAACGAATTCGGTCGTTACGCGATCGTTAACTATGTCGAGACTGCAGGCCCAGGGGGGCAGGGTAGAAAATTTATTTCCACGAACCGTTCACTAATCCGAACGCCGGGTTTTTTTTAACGTTAGCGTTTGACCACTATTTTACCGGATGGTAAGCGATGATGTGGTCGACGATAGGCAAGTGTGCTACAGCACACTTGCCTCGAAGTAAAACCTATTCTCTAACTCTTGTCTTAAAGACACTTACGTTGTAACTATCAGGAAACAGGGCTACTACTGAGAAATTCCATTTAGGCAAACTCAACAACACTTTGCCCGACCTTGCAATTGAACCTAGGACCTCATGCTCAGCTATCGGATTTGCGTTCATTAGACTAAGAAGGCAGTTATGTAAAAAAAAATAGAAAATATTACCTGCCATGTTGACAACCACGGTTGGGTTGTTGGCACCATATGCCCCTTGGGTTCCATATCTTCCATAGGAATTCGGGACCATAACGGAAGGGGGGCCATAAGTGGACCCTGCGCCACGGTATATAGGTGAACCTATACGAGAAAAAAAAGATGATTATGTAAAGTTAAGGAAAATGTAAAGGCCAGAAACCCAATAGGTAAATAAAAAATAATAATAAATAAAAATGTTTATTTATATCTCCACAAAATTACTTAATGCTAGCTAAGTATGTTGACAGATATTATGGCAAAACAATTGTAATTTGTGGGAGATCTGGAGTCTGAACTAAGCCTAGACCTGAATTTCAGAGCTCCAGGCCCCCATCACATCCTAATATTAAAGATTGCCAACATGTAAACAGTGCGATAGAGTGTGTGTGGTGTGTGTATGACGTGTGTATATAATATTTATAAATAAATAGAGAAAGAAAGAAAGAAAAATTGTAATGTTTGATCATGTAAACATACAACGAGGCTAAAAGCCTCGTATTCAACCTGTGAAAATCTTTTGTTCATTGCCCGATGACAGGTCCAACAACCAAAGACAATGCACATTGCGTAGGTAGTAGGTAAACAAACACGAAACAACTATATAGGTATAATAATAAAATCTGATTTTAAGAAAACTTGAGATTAATATTATAATAACCGTTACGAATTAACCATAATTCATCACTTGCCTCTGGTGGTGTCGTAAAATGTCGGGTGACTTTACCAGTAATTACAGAATACCTAAATCGCCAATCAGTCTGTAAAACGTGGCAGTACTTGCAATTATAGTGGAATGACCGATGAAAATGAAAATTCATCGGTCATTCCACTATCCTTCGCATTGGTACGCACGAAACGCTAAGCACGTGTATTGGCGGTTCTCACATGGCATAGCAGATTGAAAAGTCTTGCATCGAAACGATCTAGCATCGCTCAAATAATCCGCTCAAATGTACCGTAGTCGCTTGTACATTGCTTAGCCGCGCTGCACACTGTAATCGCATCTACACAATGAAGCCGCAAAGATACTGTGTAGCTGCGGTATGCTTTGTGTCCACTGCTTCATAACGCAGTCGCTATGATACAACTTTGCCGAGCCATGCTCCATACTGCTACATAGCGTAGCTGCAAAGATATGCT
Source organism: Polia nebulosa (assembly GCA_951329385.1). Lineage (NCBI taxonomy): Eukaryota > Metazoa > Arthropoda > Insecta > Lepidoptera > Noctuidae > Polia > Polia nebulosa. Next base: position 10,556,847 of record OX589588.1, on the reverse strand, counting down.
GTAGCCGCGCTGCGCACCGTAGTCGCTGCTATACAGCGTAGGCCCAGTGATTTGACGTAACCGCGCTACGCACCTTAGTCGCTGCTACACAGCATAGCTGCAGTGATACGACGTAGCCGCGCTACGCACCATAGTCACTGCTACACAGCGTAGGTGCAGTGATAAGACGTAGCCGCGCTACGCACCGTAGTCGCTGCTATACAGCGTAGCCGCAGTGATACGACATAGCCGCGCTACGCACCGTAGTCACTGCTACAGCGTAGCATCCCCCCGTGTCAAATATCTTTTATAATAGCGCTAACGCTAACGCTTCATGCAAAATGTATGGCAACTACATTACCTGCGGAGAGAACTGTCTCGTGACTCATGCCCAGTTATGTCCTTGCCATACGTTTTGCACGAAGCGTTAATAAAAGTTATTTGGCTGGGGGGCAGAAGCGATACGACGCACGTAGCTGCGTTACGTAGCGTAGTTGCTGCTACCTAGCGTAGCTGCTGTTTTACCTAGCGGAGCTTCAGTGACATGGCGTAGTTAGGAGGCTAGCAAAACGAAAAGATACGCCAGCTGGCGGCCTACGTACGCGACAAATCACGGCAGTGGAGCAGTGCCTTTAAATTAAAACGTATGTACATAGATACTAGATACTGTGACGATTGTGGACACAGCCTAATGTTAGCGGGTGTGCACCGGCCTTAACTGATTGGCTAGAACATTCTAGATTTATTGGAGAGCCGTTTGAATATTAGAATAAATGATAGGCTTGACGTATGTGCCAGTTAGTTAGATAGAAGTTGAGCCCGTTCAAGTACGTGTTTCCCTTTTATTTCAATATAGTATAATTGAAGTCGCCCTCAGCAGTTTCCCTTATTCGCCCGTAGACAGATCCCTTCGATATAGTCCTCTCGCACCAAGTCAACGAGTCGCCAAGCTACGCGACGTCCCCGGGACTTCGAAGAACGTCTAGGAATCCCTGCAGGCCACGCAAGAGTGCCTTGGGATTCTACAATACCTACTATTTATGTTCAAGTCATGCCTAGGTGGATATATACTGTATCTTGTAGTACAATAAATTAACTCGATACTAAGTCTGTTTACGTTCATGCAGCAAAGGTTAAGGCAAAGATCAATACTAACTATGGAATTATTGTTCTCATGATGGAATTCCTGTAAACATTTTTATTGACTTGTTAACATAATTATATTTTTTTCTCTCTACTTTGGCTTTTACCTTTTTCCATTGTAGTAGCAATGTATAAGATATTGTAGGGAAAAAGACAGAAAATATTAATAAGCTAAATTTTTACTATTCAGCTAAATACCTAGTTGGATTCAAACAACAAATCTTTTTATCATCTGTATAATGGCGCAGATTGTGATGTTAATTGCTATTTTATAATAATTTAATAACAGATAGGTATGCGGGAAAACCAATGTAAAGGTATAGACTGGTCAAGCGGCTTCAAATATCTTTGAGTTTTAATGTGAGATGTTTTATGTTTCTTTTAAATCCAGAGAAATTAATGTGAATTTTTTTCAACAATAACTATCTAACTGTAACATAGGCTAATAAAACAGAGGGGGCAATTGCCGTCATCCACTTCTGCCAAGATTACACAATATACATGAACAAGAACACCAATAAATAGTAGTATTTTACGAACTTTTTAATGAACTTTCGCAGTCACGTCTCAGCCGCAAACTGTCAAAGTACCTTCCTCTAATTCCGATACATTTTGACAAGTTTGTGACCTTGATGGTCGACAAGATGAGATTGAAACTACCAGTACGAGAATTGGCCTATTACGGTTTCATGAAGTCCAAATGACAAGCAAACTAACTGTACCTAAACGTGTATGGAAGATTTCGTTTCACTTGGCAGCTCTTAAAATACTATTAGATAGAAGAATATTATGACATCATTTTGCACAAAAACAACACTATCATAAACAAGGTATTTTAACTTACCCCCGCTAGGCACAACGACCACAGTCGGCTGAGCCGCTCCTTGCATATAGTTCTTATAGCCTGTAATTAAGAATAATAACATTTACATCATAATTAACAGACATTTGTAATTCTAATCCAGGTAATACTGACACATTAATGTATATAAATGAGTAGATATATGCTTTTTTGTAGCAAGATAATTACGAGTACTTATTAGAAGACTAGATTTAAACAATTTTATAGTTTCAAAAACTTAAAAACACTCTTTAGCGAAGTTATTTTATTTTTCGGATTCTCAGCAAACCCTTTTGATACCCACATCATGGGTATGCACATAAATCTGTGGAAGTCCGCCATATTGAATTTAGAATAACGTCACTTTGTCATCCAAACTAATAATAATCATAAGACTTTTATTTTAGACGTAGTCCATATACTGTTAGTAACACAAAAAACCTTATAAGCTATTGTTAGTACATACAATAAAAAAGACACAGAAATCACAAAGTGGCACCGCACAGGAATGCCAGTTTATGCCAAGCCCTGGACGCGACCATCCTCAGTGTGAAGTCTCATCCAGTGCCGCCACATCGACGAGTCCCAGCGGTCCACGAACACACTCAGAAGGCTGTTCGAGCTGGCCCGCATGCTCCTCATAAGGGACGCACAGCGCTTCCGCATGATAGCATAAAAACCATCCACGCTTTTCATCACAAACATTGCTGAAGCGCTGCAATGGCGCGGCAGCCCGAACAGCACCCTGAACTCGTTATTATATTGTACTCGCAGAGCACTGTATGTACGCTGCGTGTACTTAGTCCACAGGCTCCAGGTGTAAAACGATTGACAGAAGGCCTTAAATAATGTCACTTTGACTTGCTCGGTACACCGTGCAATCCTGCGGGCCAGCATGTTACAGCGCACAGACAGCGCCCTGCGCTCCCTCTCTAAATCAAGGTTGTCACATATATCCTCTGAGACCCAGTGACCCAGATACTTAAAATTAGACACTGTTTAAGCTGGCACCACAAAGATACAAAGGAGGAACATTAGCGACAGATTTATTACCAGCTTTAAACACCATCACTTCACTCTTCCTCACATTATATCTGAGTCCAGGGCTCATGCATACTTTTCACAAATACTAAGTAGTCTGCGCATGGCACTGATTGACGGGCTCAGCAGCACCATGTCGTCCGCGTAGCTAATATTATTGACGCACTGACCATCTATATGGCACCCTATGTTTGTGTGAAACTAAACTTCATCTGCCTCATCTGCCTAGTCTTTTCCCAACTACCTTGGGGTCGGCTTCCAGTCTAACCGGATGCAGCTGAATACCAGTATTTTACATGGAGCGACTGCCTATCTGACCTCCACAACCCAGTTACTAGGTAATACAATATCCCTTGGTAAGACTGGTTGTCAGACTTTCGGGCTTCTGACGACCCGCAACGACTGCCAAAGATCCACGATTGACAACTGACACCAGCTGACAGACAGCTGGGACCAACGGCGTAACGTGCTTTCTGAGGCACGGAGGAACCTCGGTATGTAAAGATGGTCACCCAATCACAGCAAGCGTAGCTTAAGCTGGTGGATTGTCCCGTGCGGCTGTTATTACTTGAGCCACGAGCTCCGCTCCTCTCTGTCGTCCAAACTGAACATGTATGCAAAATTTCATCTCAATCGGAAACCGGTAAGTTGTTCAAATCTAAATTCTTAGTTTTTTTTATACAGAGTTATTGACAGGTGAACGGTTGCCAGCCAACCATAGCTAGCTAGTTATTAGATTCACCTAGGTGAAACTAATAAAAATGTGTGGAGAATTTCTTCGAGTGAGAGCCACTGAATTAGTAGCTTTTTTATTATTCGCAAATTGATTCCTGGTGGATATTGTGATGTAAAATTGATGTAGTTTTGTGTCACAAGTGTCTACGCAACTGGACAATATGTGGAATCATTGAAATAGGCGCGATCTCTGTAAAATGAAACTGACTACCTCAGTGAAACTTGCCAGATGGCTGACTCGATACATTTGCTGCCAAATACTGCAAAACATTAGAATGTGTTAGATCTGAATTTTAATGGGGAAAAAAGTGCTAATATTCAAATTAAGACTTGGCTTAAAGGTCTTGTAATCAAGCCAGTGGCAAGCGATAATATTGTAAAAAAAAATGTGTCAAAATGATACACGTGCCACAAATTAAACGCAAGCCAAGTGAATCCATTGACAGTTTAAAATTCATTAACCAATCACAACAGATATCGCGTGTTTGAAAATTTTTTGCGACAATTTTCGCTCTCATAAACTGGGGTTATGATTCATACTAATAAATTGTGTCCAAGTTTATGTGGACTGTGGACACGTGCCACAAATTAAACGCAAGTCAAGTGATTCCATTGACACTTTAAAATTCATTAACCAATCACAATAGTAGTGTTTGACAATTTTTTGCGACAATTTTCATTTTCATAAACTGGGGTTATGATTCATACAATAAATTGTGTCCGAGTTTATGTGGAAATTATTTAATGTACCTACCAATATTCTGCAAGCAGTCGAGTCTTTGTTTCAAAAGTCCAATTTCAAAACTTCATCACCACTGCTCTCAAAAAAGTGAAGGAAAACATCGTGAGGAAACCGGCCTGCTAGTCTAGAACTAAAAATTCCAAGACTTGTGACATCTACCAATCTGCACTGGGCCTGCGTGGTGGACTACAGCCCAGTACCTCTCACAGAAAGTAGACCGGTATTCTGGCAGTGGGGACACTAAAGTTTGATTCTTATTAACAAGAAAAAAACCCGTCAAGTGCGAGTCGGACTCGCGCACGAGGGTTCCGTACTAACTTGCATGTAAATAGTTCGTCCATCACGGGAATCGAATCTCGAACAAACTTAACTTTGCCGTTAGAAAACTGTTGTATACTCGTACATCGACATAGGTCGCGGTTAGTGTACCAACAGCAAATAAGCTGGTAATAACAAAAAAAAAGTTGATGTAACTACTACGGTTTTCGTATTTTTTCCTTTACTTGTGCTCTATGCCAATGCTTCTTGCTAAATTTCATGATTATAAGTCAACGGGAAGTACACTACAGGTTTTGATTCTCTTGAGAGTGTCAAAATATGCGGCATAAACGGCCATATTTCTTATGATTGCGTTGACTTAGAAGTATCTTTTTTCACGCTCCAAGGGATTACAGACCTGAGTATTTGATATTAATTTCAGCTTGCTACCTCAACGCGTTCCTTAGAAAAAGGGTATTAACAGACAGACAGACAGATGAAAAACAAAGTGATCCTATAAAGGGTTCCTTTTCTCCTTTTGAGGTACGGAACCCTGAAAACAACCGTCGATTCGCTACAATGCCGAATTATTCATATGTAAAGCTAGCGCCATGCATATATCATAATCTACGAAGAATAAATCAATATAGAATTATGTGATCGGAAACAAAAATATACATACCATACACAGGACTTTGCCGCTTTAACCGGATTAGAGGAGAACGTGTTAGAGCACCCTGTAACAAAAAGTAGGTAGGTAGGTTTTATAATATGTATTGCACAACTTTGCAACTGTATTAAAATTAATCAAATAAAAAAAAAATATATTTACCTGCTCGTAAAATATTTGAATTCTTTTTTGTTGAATATTTGAGAAACAAGTTACACTTACACTTATTAGGGTCAAAACTAAGCAAAAACTCAACTTAAAAGACATGTTTAAAAAAGTGTCTGGTTTTCGCAGTATTTTTTTTCATATGGGCTGCAAGATGGTACTGAAAGTCCCTTTATATATAAAATTGTCAACTGCAGATAGTATCTCAAATATAATTGTTGTGGTCTTTATGTTGTAATTCCCATAGTTATGGAGTTTACACCGTATTAAACAAGCACCACTATCATGGCAGAATAGTGGAATTTTCTAGACGTCATTCGTCGAAAAACACACAGAAGTTTTTGTCTAACAACTTTATTTTTATTGTAAAACTTATTTACATAAATTCTTAAAATATTATAGGTTGGTATTTAATAGTTCAATAGTGTTTTCAAGTTCTAAATGTCAAATAAACGAGATTATTTCGGTTGTGGTCTAAATCTTAAAATAGCATCTGGAAAGTTTGTACCAATAAAATAATAACTGGTCCTTGCTTCTAAAGACTAAACGTTTTGCTCCGTGGCATTATTAATAGTTTATTTTTAAATCGTGTATGCACTCTCGCATGCAGAACATTAAGATATAGGTACCTACTAGAAAACGGGCAATTTTACCCGTGAAAGTAAATACTTCATAAAAAAACACCATGTTAATATTGCAGAACATACATTGAGCGTGTTGAGCCCCATAGCAGTTTGTAAGCCATATTTACCGTGTCATGTAGACTAGGTGATACAATAATTAATTAAACAAATTATAAACGCGGCGAAAACGGAATAAACTTTTGGGCAAAAACCGAAAATCAAATATGTGGCGAACTTTGTGGGGCGAATCCGGAATCAACCCTTCATCACCACCGTAAGTACTCTGCATTCTAACTAGCATCAACCATTACAAACGGTTCTCAACCAAGCACGAAGACCCGATATACTAACCCTTAACATATTAAATGGTGTTTACTTCCTTCTACCTTTTTTTATGAGCGTTTTAATCAAAATACTTAATTCGTTCTGGCAATAAATGCTCATCAGTATTCTAGTTTTTGTCCAAACGTTAATATTTTTGTACGAAGTAGATCCTGCTTGTTTTTCTGCGACGTCTCAAGAGTTGTCTTTGGTCTTCTAGTTTCTGGAAAATACAATAATTTCGGGTTGGGCAATGGTTTACACATACACACATTTCTTCTGATCAACTTAAGATTCACAGGCGAGCGTCTTATCCGTGCTGCTACTGAAATTCCTGATAAAGAATTCCGTTACGTTGTTCCCCAATCGAACCCAGAGCAGCATAATTGCTGATCAATATTGGGATTATCATAAATTAGTTTAATATTGGTGTCGATTCTCTTGTTCAATAACTAAACTAAAATTAAAGAATCGCTATCTTTTACTAAAAGGCAGTGCGAGAAAAGGACGGCTATAGCTATGAACTAAGTTAGAGATGTCAAACTAGTTTACGCCTTGCGCTTTACCGTGTTTTTAGTTGACATGTTTTTACGTGTACCCTTAATTTGTATGGGAATATTAGTTCAACTAAATTTGACAGCTCACAAGAAAGAGACGGGCGTAAATTAGAGAGAAAAAGATAGCAATAGCCTAAATTAAGTTTAGTCTTTTCAGGTTCAGTCCAAATGCAATAGAATTATTTATTGTAATTATTTAGGGTATGTTGGGACTGTCATACGCATTGCGTTTATAAAAGTCCCTAATTTAAATAAGATATATATAAAAAAAAAGTTTAGTTTCTACATAACAGAATCTGCACCATTATCTAGTTCTTCAGCTTCTTCTTCAGACTTACTTTCACATATACAGGTAGGGGCATCACGGTATTTTCCATAATTTTCGCTCTATTAGATTCCACATCTTTATTATCACTGGCCAGTAACATTAGCAAAGGAAAATCTTTAGCTGTTTCATTTTTATGAGCTCTTGCATTTCTATAAGGAGCTAGAACCGGCGAAACCAAAACCACTTTCTCATCCTTATTTATTTCACTTTTCGTTACACTACAAATGATCAGCAGAACAAATAGTTTGAGTACTAAACGAGTATATCTCATCGTGTACAAGTATAAATGTGTACATGGTGTTCTCAGGAAGCTTTATATACGATCCTTGTTCAATAACATCACGATTTTCTGAAATGATGGACACCGGGCTTGAACACATTCTTGTTGAGTCACGCACCGATTAATGCATTTATTCTCGTAAATAATGCAAACAATATTGTGCTTTATGATTAATGCTTGCAGATGTCAAATATAAATAAAATAAATATGTGATTAAGTTTTTTGGTCCAACACAAAAAATGTTTTCAAATTTTAAAGTGCATGAAGGTAAAAATGAGGTAAATCATTGTCCAGTTTACCTGAAAGGCATAACTACTAATTACTTACTAACTATCTGTCTACTATACTTCATTGTAATCAGTTCCTTATTATTCTTCGTGTCTTTGGCAAGATAGTATATCGTACTTTGCCTATACTGACCCAATATTTTGCTACTTCTACGGCATTGGTGTAAACTCCGTAAGATTGCAATAAATCGTACAATGTATGGAATTCTCAATAATTTGTGAATATATCATTTCGAATACATGCAATGAAACCCAACAAAATTTGAAACATTGTAATCTATCAGCGTCTTATCGAGAAAATAGAGTTTACTATTTTACGAGATTTATTGTAAACTAACGGATATACACAAGAAGACATATACACAATAAAGAATGTCTTATTTTTATTGAAGTTAGCAACTATTAACTAACTACTGTAACACATTTCGTGAGATACATACAAAAACCCTGGGTTCAATTTATTCATAATTGTCTGATTATCTTGAGCAAGATCTCTTCAAGCATTGAAAAATTTGCATGTAGATGGTTCAATGAGCTCATCTCATCACTTTTTGTATTATCTGTACGTCTTGTTAAAGGATTTTCTCAGACAGACAACTTGATTATATACTTATTCAAGTAAGCTACAAATAATGAATTAAAACTTCCTGTTTCACAAAGCGTCTTGTAAATTACAGACGTAGGTGTGAAATATTTAAACATCGTGCTGGTGTTCAAGATGATAAAAATATTTCCCCCCAGGCATGTTAAAAATGTTTTCGAACTAATTGGTAGACAAATACCTCATACGAGTTTAACGTTGTTTTTTATTTATTTACTATAATTAAAACAGTTACAAACCAATTATAATAAATTAATTACCCAATTTACATTGAAATTAGGTACTAAAAAAGGACAGAAAATACATAATGATAAGGTATTATGTAACACCGTGATTAATCATATCCTTATTATTTGTATTTACCTACATAGGTACAATTAGAATAATAAGATAATAGTAAAAAATCATTTTTTTTTAACAAACTTTTATATCGGCTGTCATAATAATTATTAAATGTGTACTGCAGCACATGTGAACACGGTGTCGCTGCGCTGGCTGGTTAGACTGTTTGATATTTGAAGAGTAATTCGAATGATGAACAATTAGAATAGGTAAATCGAAAGTAATCGATTGTTTCGAGAGTGATTCCAGAGGAGCCCATCGAAGAGGGCGCATGTTTGTGTTAGCTAAAAATATAATAGTTTAACAGTGCTGTGCCAGAGCTTTCCTTACCAAACTAATCAAGTTCAGTATAACACTTGGTACACGATCCTCGCTGCCAGCGAGTAACAAAGCTCCCCAAGCTATACAAGAACCCCTGAAGCCCCGAAGGCTTCACAGTACCTACACAAAATTTCGTGTCCATGGTGTTGAGCAATGAAGAGTTCCTTTATCTGGAGCTAATGCTGGATGTCGATTCAGGTCATGCTTACCATAAAAATGCAATGTCATTGGAACTGACCCCACATGCGAAATTTCAGCTCAATCAGATACCAACAAATGGTCAAAAAATGGTTTGCAAATTTTGACAGATAACTTACAAACATACATACGAACAGTGTAAGATAAATAACAGCTTTTTAAAAAATAATTTGTAAACATTATTTACAAGTTTTTTTTTATCTTCGATTGGCTCACGCTTGACCACTATCTCACCTGAGCCTTTAGACAAAATGCTTTTCTGTGAACGTTAACGCGATCCCTTCGTGCATAATGTATGGCAACGACATTACTGGGCGTGAGTCACGTGACAGTTCTCTCCGCAGGTAATGTCCTTGCCATACATTTTGCACGAAACGTTAGCGCTATTATAAAAGTTATTTGGCTAAGGGGGCTGATAGTGATAAGCGATGATGTGGTCGACGATGAAGCACGCTTGCATAGAAGTAAGGCAGAGAATTCAACTCCTTAGCTGTACGCACAATGAATGTGTTACTAAAATGTTAATCGTATTTTTATTAACAAAAAAGTGCTTTGTTGAAAAAGGGTACTTCTAAAGTGACTTCATAACAATGAAAATTACAGGAAATAATTCTGAATCTTCTTATTTGATCTTTTTAACGATCGTGACGGAGGTAAGAAATAAAAACGCCCAGTACTCAATAAATTTTATTTCGAATGTAGGTATGTATATTATTGTGATTGATCTCCGGATGGCTCATCATTCAGCCTAATTGCTCGTCGTGACTGGTGTCTATTTTTTGTCCAATGTTGGATTTTTTTCTTGTCCCTGGAACGATACGAGGTAGGTATTAGTAAAAAAACTTATTCAAAACAATACTTCTATTAACTATAAATATACCTTATCATAGATACATTTGTTCACGACCGGACTTAATTATAAAAAATCTACTTATTTTTTTTGTTAAATAAAATTTACGTTTTAATTTAATGAGGAAGGAAGATTTTGAAGTAGAAGAGTGGAGGGCTTTCATGTGTATTTTAATAGAAAATATATTTTCTTCCATATCTTTCAGTAGTACTGTATCAACGTGTGGTTGTCCTTGCATAGTGCATACAGTGATCATCGTGGGTTGGGCATTTATTAAATTAAAAGTAGAGTTGGCTTTAACCCCTTGAATGCCTTCCGGACTCCCAGGGTCTACAAGAAACGTCAAAGACATCAGAATTAAGCATAATCATACTAATATTATAAATGTTAATGTATGTTTGTTTGTTACGCTTTCACGCGAAAACTACTTAACCGATCATCGTGAAACTTTGTACCTACACATATTCTTGGAGGTATAAGAAGTAACTTATGATACTTTTTACGAATAAAATATTTTTTTACGAAAGATAGGTACATAAACGCGGGTGAAATCGCGGGCACAGCTAGTATTAAATATGTTTAAAATAAACTACATCTTGACCACCAAAATCATTTAGAATTCAAAGGTATTGCTATTAATTAATCAACAAGTTCGTTACTTCAAGTGTTTGCTATTATTTCACGCTCTTCAACAGGGTCGAGGCCATCTCTAACAATGTTGATTATTTCCGAATTTTATTTCAATTTGTATGTTTGCTTTATACTGATCATTATTTGGTTTTTCTAGACTCGTATTACGAATGCAAATAAGGAAACAAGTTGATTTGTTTGTCTTTCATGTGACCTTTTCTATTTTAAATAATAGCAGGGGCTTCTGCATGCTTAATTACTATTGTATGTTTAGGTTTATCGATATGCATCTTGCGTTGCATATGAAACTAATGTCTCATTTGCGATTCAGGCGTAATCATTTTCTTCATTTACAAACACTCACAGCCTGCCTTTGTCTACTGCTAGGCTTATGGCTCTTTATAGGCCCGTTAAAACCACAACAAGCATAGTTATCTTGTTATTTGTTTTACATGAAATAACAATAAATGAGCTAATTTATACGCGTCAAGGTGATTCACCAGTAGGTTATTTAAAACTATCTTCTGTAACCTTAATACAATTATTACATTAAGTATTGTTACTTACTTTATAATTCAAATACTTAGATTCTCCGGTTAAAGCTTCATCCTCGGGCTTGAAGTAGATCCCATCAGGAAAGCTTGACGGATCTCCATTTACTTTGGTCAAGTTTAGGGCACCGTCCTTTGGCTTGAAGCCGCGTATCAGGTCAACGAGTTCGATACCAGACACTTGGTATGTCGCAGTTTCTTTAGACACACTAATTTGAACTAGAATAACAAGTGATATTATTGTGAGCCACTGCATTGTCACTGATAGGTGGAGTCACAAGGATAATACTAACACAAATGTTTTTTAAATATTTTGATCGGTCTTATATAAGGTTACCCTAAGATTTTCCATTAAGTTTTGTAGAGATAATTGAGATAAATATTGTACGGTCTCATCGCCGTACATTTTTCTGCTTACTTTGTAACCTACTCTAGCCTAATGATATGCGTCATAATTTCACATTATAAAATAACATGACTAATGAAGTAAAATATAGTGAACTCATAACTGTGTAGCTATCAACAACTGAGAGAAATAATCGCCTTCCACTCTAGTACTGTAACTAATTCATAACTTAATAAACTTAACTATTGCATCTTAGTGGAAAGTGTTTCTCTATACTTTACTGAACTTTCAAACCTTCACGACTAATCAGTGTACGGAGTTAACTACTACAGCCCGTACATTTATGGTCCTTCGAGCCTTCGTGTATATCAGTGCGGTTGTGACTCTTGTTACGGTAGCGAATCGGTTCAGCTGGTGTCCCGGAAGAGGGTCGCCCCAGTTGGATTGAGAAGGTGCAAATACCTAACAAGAGTAAGGCCACATTGAATACCGAAACAAACTTTTACTACCAGAAGAGCCTTCGACTACTGGAAGAGCCTTCGGAAACTGGAAGAGTCTTTAACGATAACTAGAAGAGTCTTCAACTACAAAGAACTACAAGGGAGCAGCAGCCTATCAAGATGAATAAGCTACCACTACAATCATCCTGTTTTGAAAACATCAAAGCATTATGCAGCAACTATAACAAGGATAGCAAAACAAGAAAAACAAAAGAATACTTGAATAAGCGGCTGTCCTCGTTAGAAGCTCAATGGATGGACTTCAATGCACGGCACACATTGCTGTTGCAAGAAATTGAAGATAAAAACATAAACTATTTCACGGAAGATGTCCATGGTAAGACAAAGAGCATGTACGAAGAAACTAAAGCAGACATTTTAAAAATGTTACAAACCACTGAAGAAAATGTAAAATTCGACCTGACAGACTTGTCGCGGGGAGAACCTGATGACAAGACTAAGACTTTGCTGACTAAACAGGAATGTAACTTCAAAGCCATGGATCGGGCTATGGCAAAAATTGAGTTTGAAGTCCTTACGGAAAAATGGGAACTTGAAGATCACCTGTCAATCTTGAAGTCGAAGTGGGAAGCTATTGACAATACTCATTGGGAACTGGAAGCCTTACTAAAAGGCTCGGAAAATACATACTATGATATGTTCAACAAAATGGAAGCCAAATATGACGGAGCAAGGAAACGACTAAAAAGCAAGATGTGGTCCAACGCTCATCACCAACACTCAGCTCCGAGAATCGAGATTCCAGAGTTTTCAGGACACTATAACAAATGGATTTCTTTCAAAGACCTGTTCCTGGAGACGATACACAAAAACCCGACATTGAATAAGGCCCAGAAAATGCAGCATTTGAAAACTAGGCTGAAAGGTGAAGCAGAAAGACTCGTGCAGCACTTGACCATCAGCGCCGACAATTACACTTCGTGTTGGGAAATACTGAACCAACGTTACAACAACCGTCGACTACAATTCTCATCTTACATGAACACTATGTTGCAGTTGTCTGTAATACAGAAACCAGACGCTTACAACTTGAGGAAGTTGCATGACGTAACAACTGAATGCCTAAACGGCTTAACAAATATCGGTTTTGATATAACCAGTTGGGATCCTATGATTGTTCATTTGATGTCACAAAAACTAGACAGTGGGACCTACAACGAATACATAAAGAACTTGCACGATAACAGAGAAGTGCCAAAACTGCAAGAATTTCTGATGTTCTTGGAAAACCAGTTTATGGCATTTGAAACCATGAAGACTTCAAAGAAGGACATACAGAGCTCAGAGAAGTCAGTTGGAACTGAAAAAAATGCATCTCGGAAAACCTTCGAGCATAAGAAATGGCATCCAAAAACTTACCACACTTCATACGGGCAGTGCCCTCTTTGCAAAAACGATCATGTTTTGATGCGATGTCAGCAATTTATTGACTCGGATACTAAGCAACGAAACAGCACAGTTGCAAAATTGCGTCTATGCAAAAACTGTTTGTTCAGACACGATAATCAAACTTGCAACTCTGTAAAAACTTGTAAGGAATGTAAGATGAAGCATCATACACTCTTACATTACAACAATTCCAACAAAAATACACCTTCAACGAGCAATGACAACCAACGCTCAGGTCAACGACCCTCGAGGGAACCTGAAACGTCGAGTTCAAATCATCTATCAGCCAACGAGATGGAAGTCTTACTTACAACCGTCCAAGTTAAGGTCAAGTCCATAGATGGGACTTACTTAACTCTTCGTGCGCTTGTAGATCAGGGCTCACAAGTCAACCTGATAACTGAAAATGCAGCGCAACTCCTGAGGCTGCCAAGAAAAAAACTAACTGCAAGAATATCTGGAGTTGGAACTGCTTCAGGCGACTGTAAAGGACGTTTACACCTAACCTGCAAATCAATCCACTCCGAATATACCTTCAACACTGAAGCATTGATAATGAAAAAACTGATCAACAAACTACCGAATAACACATTTGAACGGCCAGAGTGGTCGCATTTGAAGAACATAAAATTGGCAGACCCAGATTTTAACATTTCAAGGTCTGTTGACATATTGCTTGGAGCTGACGTATACGCCGAAATAATCCAAGATGGAATACTTAAAGGTACCCCAAGGTCCCCCGTTGCGCAACAAACACAGCTGGGATGGATTTTGTGTGGAAAACTAGACACTTTTAACTGTAACGTCACCCTACTAGACTTGGCTGAAATAACAAAATTTTGGGAGTGTGAAGACGTCACCACAACAAACACAGACCGATCTGAAGACGATCAGTGTGAAACTTACTACAAAGAAACTACTCGCCGTGGATCAGATGGAAAATACATTGTGAAGATGCCTTTATGTCCAGATTATGAAAATAAGATCGGAACATCGAAAACGATTGCAGTTTCACAATTGTTGCAATTAGAAAAAAGGTTTCAAAGAAATGGCCGACTTGAACTGCTATACAAAGATTTCCTTAGGGAATACCTGGAGTTGGGTCATATGAAACTAGCAAAACCCATGACATCTTCAACTGCTGAATGCTTCTTACCACATCACGGAGTACTTCGTGAAGAATCTACTACCACGAAGCTCAGAGTTGTCTTCAATGCATCTCAGAAAACTAAAGCAGGATACAGCCTGAACGACATACAAGGAAAGGGCCCCAACCTACAAAAAGATATTCAAGAGCTTATCATAAAATGGAGAACGTACAAATACGCCTTTACTGCTGATGTCGAGAAAATGTACCGATGTATCTGGCTGTCTGAGGAACAACAACAATTGCAAAAAATTATTTGGCGAACTACGCCGTCAGAGAAATTGCAAGAATACCAACTCTGCACTGTTACTTATGGCACTAAGTGCGCACCGTGGCTAGCCATGAGAACCATCAAACAACTTGCATACGATGATGGCTACAAATACCCCACGGCTGCCAAAGTACTACTGAACGAAGCATACGTCGATGATGTCATAAGTGGCCACAACTCACTGGAAGCGGCCCAGGAACTCCAGAAATCGCTTATCGATATGTTAAAAGGAGCCGGGATGAACTTACGCAAGTGGTCCAGCAATCATACAGCATTGCTAAAGAACTTAAATAATGATCAGATCTCACGCAAAAACACTTTTGATTTCAAGCAAGAAGAATCCATGAAAACACTCGGACTTGGTTGGAATCCTCAAACCGACACATTTGCGTTTAACTGGAAATTTGATGAAAAATGCCGTCCGGAAATAACCAAAAGGCGGCTTCTTTCAGAAATATCACAACTTTATGATCCACTGGGTTGGCTGTCACCCATAACTATTGCGGCAAAAATAATATTTCAAGAAGTATGGGTCAACAAACTTAACTGGGATGATCAGTTACCCCCTTTTATAGCAGATAAGTGGCTGAATCTAAGAGCTGACATGCCCAACGTAAAAAACATAAAAATCAAGCGCTGGATCGGTTTAACAGAGCAGAAGATCGAACTATTTGGATTCTGCGACGCCAGTGAAAAGGCTTACTCGTGCGTGGTTTACAGCTGCGTGAGAGATGAACATAACAAGCCAACAATAACATTACTTGCTGCTAAAACAAGAGTAGCGCCCTTATCACAAACGATCACATTACCGAAACTTGAACTTTGCGGCGCACTCTTACTAGCGCAACTCATCGAAAAAATCAGAGTAGCGCTGAATGAATTCGACATAACTACAAGCGCTTGGAGCGATTCCCAAGTGGTACTGGCGTGGATACAGGGAGATACATCTAAGAGGGAAAAATACGTCGCCAATCGAGTTGCAAAAATATCACACTTAATGCCTGCCACGCAATGGCGTTATGTGAAGTCGCAAGATAACCCTGCAGACTGTGCATCAAGAGGATTGCTACCAACGAAGCTTAAAACATTCAATCTGTGGTGGGAAGGCCCTACATTCCTGACCACCTTCCAAGAAAAAAGTCGTGAAGAAAATATAACATGCACATTTACAACTAGCATAGGCAACGTTTGCCAAGCGAAATCGAACTCTATGAACAATGAAACCAATAATTGTATTCATAACTTATTAACTAATTGCAGTTCATTTACCAAAGTAAACAGAATTGTAGCATGGATACAACGATTTATCGGAAACGCACGTAACAACACGAAACGTGACACCGGATACCTCACTTTATGCGAATTAAACAAAGCAAATGAACAAATAATAAAATATGTGCAACGAACGGAAATTACGCAAGAATATAAACAACTTATGAAGAAAGAAATGATTCCTACGAAAAGTAACATTTTCAAACTTAAACCATACTTAGATACTAGCGGCATACTCCGAGTCGGGGGTCGACTGAACCACTCCAGTTTACCTTTTGAAATGAAGAATCCAATCATTCTACCTAAGGGTGGACGACTGACTGAATTGGTGATTCAACAAGCTCATCAGACGACTTTACATGGAGGAGCCAGACTAACTTTAGCGCACATCCGGCAACGGTATTGGATCGTTGGCGGCAACAGAGCGGTGAAAGCTGAACTACGGCGCTGTGTGCGCTGCCACCGCTACAACCCGTCGCAGTTGAATCAACTTATGGGAGAACTGCCACCACAACGAGTAACACCTTCGCGGCCGTTCACCCACACGGGGGTTGACTTCACAGGGCACGTCGAAGTCAGACTCAACAAAGGGAGAGGGGTGCGAACCTCAAAGGGTTACATATGCATTTTTGTATGCATGGTGACAAAGGCTGTACACATAGAACTTGCATCGGACTTAAGCACTGAAACCTTCATAGCAGCCTTCCAGAGAATGTGTTCCAGGCGCGGAACACCAAGTCACGTCTACTCAGACTGTGGTACAAATTTCATCGGCGCATCAAGGTTGCTTCAGAAAGAGTTCGAAGACTTCAAGCAATACTTGTCACCTGACTTCTTCAAGAACATCGCAGACATGGGGGTACAATGGCATTTTAATGCACCCGCTTGGCCAACTGCTGGCGGACTATGGGAAGCAGCGGTCAAGTCAATGAAGTATCACCTTCGTCGGGTGCTAGGAGACCAAAAACTGACGTATGAGGAGTTTACTACCCTGCTTGCGAAGATAGAAGCATGCATGAACTCCAGGCCGCTTTGCCAACTCACTGAAGACCCCGAAGAATTTTATAACTATCTTACACCAGGTCACTTCCTGACGGGGGGACCAACAATGTCTTTACCACGAGCTGACTACACTGAAAACAAAATGGATCTACGCCGACGATGG
The DNA here is from genome assembly GCA_951329385.1 of Polia nebulosa. NCBI lineage: Eukaryota > Metazoa > Arthropoda > Insecta > Lepidoptera > Noctuidae > Polia > Polia nebulosa. The sequence goes on along the minus strand of OX589588.1, from coordinate 10,539,273 downwards.
CAATTAACAGAACATATGCACCAACAATTTTGGAAGAATTGGTCAAGCGACTATCTTGCACAACTACAAACACGCAGCAAATGGAATAATCCCAAGAAAAATCTCAGCGAGGGAGACATCGTACTAGTCCGGGAAAACAATTTGCCGCCAGGAAAATGGGCTATGGGACGGGTGCTAGAACTTCACCCTGGAGCGGACGGATATGTTAGAGTGACAACGCTGAAAACACAAACTGGCGTCATTAAACGACCCATAATAAAACTATCAGCTCTACCCATCAACACTAACATCAAAAATAATGAAGAATGCAAGACAAATTTACAGGAGACCAAGGCAACCGAAAAAACTTCCACAAGAAAAAACTCTGAAAAAAAATGTCTTACAAACATTTTCATGTATCTGTTCACACTGTTAATACTTGTGAATGACTCAGATTGTTCGCAACTAAGGTCGGGCACTCAAATTACCAACCTGGAACCCGAGCGACCGATTTACTATGACACCATCGGCAAGGTTGAACTAATACACGATGAATGGACTTTGCTCACATACTACAACTTAACAAACTACTGGCAAGGCGTTCAACACATTGAAAAATACATTAACGGTGTAAGTGACCTTTGCCAAAAGATCCACCAAAGTTATTGTCAAGCTACAACGGATCAACTTTCCCACGAGATGGAACTACTCGACTTTTACAACACGATCCTGCTGGCTCCCCAAAAACATTTATCTACACGCAAGAAGCGCGGCTTGATCGACGGAGTAGGCATGGTAGCCAACAGCTTATTCGGAGTCTTAGACCAGAAATTTGCTGACAAATACCACAAAGATATTGAAGCCATACAGCGCAACGAAAACTACTTGCGTGAACTCGCAAAAAACCAAACATCGATCATGCAACTACAAAATGACGTTCTGAAGAAAAACGATGAAAATATCAAGCGTCAATGCAAAATGATAGAACAATTCATGGACGAAACGAAGAAGAACATGGACAGCATTGAAACAGAAATACAAACAATAATGGCCACTAGCTACTTCAACTCCGCTTCGCTTACAGCATCCCTACTACTACGAAATCTTAAGGAAATTCAAACTATGCTGCTGAACACCCTCACTAATGTTTACAGTGGGCATATGGACGTGCACTTGATATCACCAGTCAGCCTTGTAAAGCAACTAGAAGACATATCTGGCAGACTGCCGAGAACTCTGTCATTGCCGACGGACAATATCAGAGAAGATATCAAGGAACTTTACAAGTTGCTATACGTGAAAGCACGAATAACAAGAAACTACTTCATGTTCGAAGTTCACATTCCCTTAATTTCAAATGAGGACTTCACTTACTATCGGGCTATCGCCATACCATTCAAGACGGAGTCAAATTACAAATTGATGCAATTATCGTCGGAATACATTGCCGTGAACTTTGAGAAGAATTCTTACATCTCACTAAACGAAAAAGATTTCAAGCTATGCATCAAAAGACAAGAACATAACTTCATTTGTAACGCAAACATACCTGTGTTCAACTTACAAAACAAGAATGCACCTTGCGAAGCAAAACTACTGGGTCATCGTACTACTACGTCACCGTGTGACGTAGATAGCGTGACGTGCGAGGAGGCATGGTTCAAGTTGCAAGAATCAAACAGCTGGCTGGTTGTTTGCTGCGAAAGGTGCGAATTACGTACTGTTTGTGAAAACGACGTAATATCGCAAACGATTACATCGGCGGCTATAGTTACTTTGAGTCAAGGTTGCGTGCTGCGGTCAAAAGAACTCACCATCACTTCGCACAATCAGTACAACAGCAACCTCAACGTGAACTATGACATGCATGTCCCGAACCTGAACTCGCCGATAAACAACATTGTCAACGTCACACTTCATAACGCGGCACACGAACTCTTCACTCTCAAGAAAAACGACTTTGAAGAAATTGACAAGAAGCTGCGCTTCCAAGAAGAGAACGAACCAAAACTACCATCCACTATCACGGATCATGACGTTCACCAATATGCAATTTGTTACCTTTTACTAACAATTGCTGTCATCACTTTCCTGTGGATCGTAACTAAGAAATACTACGCACTGTTCAGAAAGCGGCTTTCGAGGAAGATAAATAAAACGCCAACGCATGAGGACATCGAACTTCAACCAATGGGATCTCGAAAGCAGACTGCCAGAGAAGAAAACCAGCAGTCGCCTACAGACATCGGCCACGTTCAACCTCATGGACATCAAGACAACATTGCCTTTACTTTTGATTAATCATTTTACTTTACTTTAAGATAGATTTTGTACAGGCGTTTCTTTCTCTCTCTACTCATCTTAGCTTCTTTAGGGGGTTGCCAATATGTACGGTCTCATCGCCGTACATTTTTCTGCTTACTTTGTAACCTACTCTAGCCTAATGATATGCGTCATAATTTCACATTATAAAATAACATGACTAATGAAGTAAAATATAGTGAACTCATAACTGTGTAGCTATCAACAACTGAGAGAAATAATCGCCTTCCACTCTAGTACTGTAACTAATTCATAACTTAATAAACTTAACTATTGCATCTTAGTGGAAAGTGTTTCTCTATACTTTACTGAACTTTCAAACCTTCACGACTAATCAGTGTACGGAGTTAACTACTACAGCCCGTACAAATATACATTAGTGATGTTTATAGTGAGTTTATCGACTAATCATAAGTATTTATCGCCGTTTATGATTCACTTATGTTGGATTCTACCAAAATATCAACTGGGCTAGGACAAATAGAGTACAGGCAAGCAAATGAGTTCAAGGATAGCTAAGAAAACTGTTCAAGGATTAATACTCATATTAAAAATCACACAATTGTTTACTTTCTCCAAATACTTATGGTTATTCTTGACAATTTAGGTGTTTTTAAATATAACTTATATCGTTGGTACAATTATTATAGTGATTCCCACCAGTGTTCACATCCAAACCTCACCAGTGCTCCAAGTCAGAATCCTCATGCCAACCTACACCTCAGACCCATAAAAATGATTTCTTTCTTCCCCCGTTATTTGAAACGCCCGATCGAACACTCGAATTCCTTTCAAAGTTGCTACATAAAATTAACTTAAAAACTAAATCAGATACTAGCCTTTTAATCAAACCTAACACTTATTACAATTAAAAGGATTTCTTGTTCTGTTTTTAAAATGTCTGCGGTATTTTAATTGTTAAATTATTCGTTTTGGGCATATTCTTATCTATTTCACATTAATATTATTATATCTAGACTGTTTTGTCCCACTGCTGGAAAAAGGTCTCCCTCCATTCCTTCCTTTTTTTACATGATTGAATTTAATCATAATTTTTTCCTTGTTTTTTCCTTTACAAGGAAAGATGATACTCTTGTTCAATATTTAATTGCAGTATAGTTTAATTACGAGTATATACCGTATGATACATAGTGCGAAGGCTTGACCAGATTACTCATACAATGATTGATGAGTATCTCTACAGCACTATTTCAATGTATGATATAATTTATGTACAATGATGGGAAATAATAGGCAACGACTTGAGTGCGTTTATTATGTTGGCCGTATAACATAGTGGTTTGGCTGGTCACCGGGGATTCTCCATGATCAGCATGCGAGACAAAGGCGTTGTGTCCGCAGTACCTTTGTTATGTACCTATTTGATAGGGCTGTCAGTGATGAAAAATTGGTGGACTAAGAAATGGAACCTAGCCTAACTAAGTAAACCCACTTAACCTACTAGTAAGCATGGCTATAGATAATCGAACTTAAATGACTAACTACAAATGTTATATTTTTATATTTCACGGTTGATCCCTTAATATATGTTAGGTATATGTATATGTCACTTGTGCAGGACGCTCAAACGAATGTATGTAGGAAGCGTAATCGCTTTAGTTCATACCTATAGTTAATTTAGTTTATTTGTCATGTTTTCATTATATCTTATTATGTTTAGTAATGTCTTGAAATAAGGATAAAAGTATGTTTTAATGTCAAGCTCACTGAGGTAACTTTTTTGTATAGCGCAGGTAGTGCATGCCACAGCGCTAAAATTGACCAATAGTAATAAAGCTCGTAGTTAGGAATTTTGGCTAGTCAGTGATTGGTTGTTCCAATTCATGCTTCTCATGGATTGGATACAGACAGTGGAAAGTTTTCGAAGTCCACCATGTAAAATTATGTACATGTCGAGATACATATGTAAAATTGCTTTGTTTTTATTGTAGTTTATAGATTTGTGATAATGTAAAAATAGAATATAAAAGTAGAATATAACGTAGAATCAGTTTGTCCATAGAATACATACTTTGTAGTATGTATATATATCAGTTTTGTTGTTATTAAGATCAGTAAATATGTAATAGTAAATATGCAGGTGTTCATTACCTAATAGATTTGTAAAACTCTTCTGATTGGTTATCGTCAGAATGTCGAAATGTTTGTGATTGGTCAAATGTTAATGTCCAAGTTAATTTGTGAAATTCTCAAAATGTATTGGCTGTCCGGGTCTGCATTTGCTACACTACGTGTCCCATGGAATTTGGGTGATAAATATAGGCGTCCCTGGCAGTCAAATTCAGTCACTCAGCGGCAGTTGACTCAGTGAGCTTGAAAGTCCTCTGGCTTTCGCTCTATTGTCTAGTACCACACCTTGTACAGACACTTGTCTTGTTCCACACCTTGAACAGACTAAGTCTCGTTGTGTTCCACACCTTGAACCGACTGAGCATTGTCGTGTACCACACCTTGTACCGACTATATATATTGTTTGTGTAACATATTCTTTTATGAACCATATTTTGAACTGTAAATAAATAGTCTTCAAGATTTAAGAAGAGTTTAATTGAACCAAGTGACTCCTCCAATCCAGCAACATTATAGTTTGGGTTCCATCCCAAATATTGGTCCTTCGAGCGCCGGATCTGAGGAAAGTCACTATAGAAAAGACTCCAGCGAACTTATTGAAGATTATTTGTGAAGATTCATTATTGAGAAGAATTTACAATGCCAGTCACGAGGTCTACGGGAAAACGAGGCGGCCAGGCGTCGACTACAGTTACAGAACAGACGGAAACTGCTACGGAAACCGCTACAGAAGCCACGACTGACACAAGCGCTACAGAAGCGACGCGAACAACGGCCAACACTTTGGAAGCCCCAGCCGCCACCGCGTCTACAGTTAAACACGCCGCGCAAGAAGACGTCACAACTGAGAACAAAGAAAGTGGTCGCCGCAGCAAACCTACGTCACAGAAGAGTGATAAAACTTCAAAAGCGCGCCGCGTAGCCAGGGCCAAAGCAGAGCTGGCACAACGATTAGCCAATTTAGCGGCCGCGCGCCTAGCCGAAATCGAAGCTGAGTCAACTGATGAAGACGTATCCTCCGTCGCCTCGGAAGCTGGAAATGATCATCGAGTGACTAATTGGCTCCATTCAAGTCAGCTGCTCGCCATCTCCAACAGACCTTATCAATCTGAGGTAAAGTCGTCGATCGATCCTGCAGTTCCAGTGACGACCGCCGTAGCCTGGGACATCCCGGCGACTTTACCGGCGGGAGTCAGCACCAGGCCCCCGCAACCGAACCCACCGCCAGTGGTCGCTGCCGCCCTCTGGCAGCCGAACCTTGCAACTGAACAGTTGCACCCGAACCCGCCGCCAGTGAGTGCCGCTGACTCCTGGCAGCCGAACTTTGCGACTGAACAGCCGCACCCGAACATGCCGCCAGTGAGTGCCACCGCCTCCTGGCAGCCGAACTTTGCGACTGAACAGCCGCACCCTAACATGCCGCCAGTGAGTGCCGCCGCCTCCTGGCAGCCGAACTTTGCGACTGAACAGCCGCACCCGAACATGCCGCCAGTGAGTGCCGCCGCCTCCTGGCAGCAGAACTTTGCGACCGAACAGTTGCACCCGAACCCGCCGCCAGTGAGTGCCGCCGCCTCCTGGCAGACGAACCCCGCGCCTGCGCAGCCACACTTGAACCCACCGCCAGTGATCACCGCCGCATCCTGGCAACCGAACTACGTGCCTGCTCAACCGCAACCAATGCCAGCGCCAATAGAACCCGGCGCGCCCTGGCCATCGAACTCTACGCACGTGGCACCGAACACATCATGGCAACCGATCTACACTACGGCGCCGCATCACAGCTACACGTCGAAACCTGCCACTGCAACCTGGGTGCCGCCGTCTACGCCATCAGTCCACGTCGCGCAACAACCTACAGCACTAGTCGTCCCAGATACAAGGACGGACATGAGAGAACTTGCTGCTGCAATTACGCAAGCTGTGCAGACCGCACAGTACCAACAGCCAATGAAGCATTCTGAACTTCCCTGCTTCAATGGAGCTCATCAAGATTGGCTCACGTTCCGCGCCGCCTATTGTGAGACAGCGCATCGATTGTCAGCAGTAGAAAATATGTCAAGACTCAGAAGAAGCCTTCGAGGAATAGCAAAAGAAGCTGTACAGGGTCTGTTAATAGTGAACGCTGACCCGTACGAAGTCATGAAGACACTCGAGCTACGCTTCGGTCGGCCAGACTCAATAGCCATGGCCGAGATGGAGCGACTACGAACCTTACCTCGCCTCACTGAATCTCCGCGTGAAGTCTGCACCTTCGCTACCAAAGTAGAAAACATCATTGGTACTCTGCGAGCACTCAACTGCGGGCATTATCTTTTCAATCCAGAAGTCACGAAGGCTATGGTTGAAAAGCTCACACCGACCTTGAAAAGGCAATGGTACCAGTTTTCAGCAGAACAACCCAGAACCGAACCTGATCTGCTGAAGTTTACCCGATTCATCAAGATAGAAGCAGAGATGTGCAGCCCGTATGCACTGCCTGAGAACATCGCTGCAACAACACCAACGCCTCAGAACATGCAGCGACGTCAGCAGCGGGTACATACCACACAAGAAGCAAGCAAACCAAATTGTGGCTTATGTGATCGTCAAGGGCACAGCATCGTGGAATGCGACCAATTCAAGAAGGCAACTACTGATGCAAGATGGGACATCGCAAAGAAGCATCGCCTGTGTTTTCGCTGCCTCAGATTTCGAGCAAAGCAACACAGCTGTAAACCAAAGAGATGCGAGATAGGCAACTGTGTGCACTTACATCACAAGATGCTACACTCCAATGGTGCAGCATCCAAGAAGAAAGAAGAAACCGATAGCTCCAAAAAAGAACAAGAGAAGGTCCATTCAATGTGGACACCGAGAGTATCGTTTCTCAAAATAATACCAGTGCACCTTTCTGGACCGGCGGGAGCTGTCAATACCTACGCGCTCCTTGACGACGGCTCTACCGTAACTCTGATCGATGAGAGCCTAGCCAATCAAATCGGAGCAGAAGGATCCAGTGAACCACTTCGAATAGCATCCTTTGACGGAGAACCCACAGTCGACGTGTCATCTCGAAGAGTGAACTTCGTCATCAAAGGACTTCACACGTCCGAACGCAAGCTACGAGCGAAAACAATCAAGCAGCTAGAGTTGGCCGCACAGAAGATCCCTGGAGAAGCAGTCAGAGACTGTGAACATCTTCATGACATCGCCAGAGAGATAGTAACAGAAGATGCAAGACCTAGACTTCTGATTGGCCAAGACAATTGGGATCTCCTCATCGCAACGGAGGTCAGAACTGGGAAAAAGAACCAACCAGTGGCCTCACTAACACCATTGGGTTGGGTCCTGCATGGCAGTCACACGCGAACACTTGGCCACAGAGTAAACTTCATCAGATACGCCAACACAGACGACGAACTTCATGAACTGGTGAAAGAATACATCACGATAGACAACATACAAGTCAATCCGAAGAAGCCCATCAACGATCCCGAAGAAAAAGCACTCCGAATCCTTCAGAAACATACGACCAGAACTCCAGAAGGAAGATATCAAACTGCACTATTATGGCGAGATGAAAACGTCAAGATGCCAGACAACTATGACAGCGCTCTGAACAGACTCATGAGCGTAGAGAAGAAGCTAGACAAAGAACCTGAACTAAAGAAGAAGTACACTGAACAAATGGAAGCACTAGTATCAAAAGGGTACGCCGAACCAGCTCCACACTCGACATCGGAACATCGAACATGGTACCTACCTCACTTTGCCGTGTTCAACCCCATGAAACCAGACAAACTTAGGATTGTCTGCGACGCAGCAGCCAAGACTAGAGGAGTCTCATTAAACGACCAACTACTCACTGGCCCAGATCTACTGCAATCGCTACCAGGAGTAATAATGCGCTTCCGTCAGCACTCAATCGCCGTGACCGCTGACATCACCGAAATGTTCCTGCAAATAGAACTACGACCCGAAGACCGGGATGCTCTCCGATACTTATGGCGAGGAGACCGAAGAGACGGCCAGCCGCCGGAACAATACCGCATGAAGTCGCTAATCTTCGGAGCTTCTTGCTCACCAGCGACGGCAATCTACGTGAAAAACACGAACGCCGAGAGATTCCAGCAGGAACATCCAGAAGCAGTCAAAGCTATCAAAAGAAAACATTACATGGATGACTATCTGAATAGTTTTGACACATTGGAGGAAGCCGTGAGAGTCTCGCAAGCTGTGCGTGACATACATAGAGAAGCGCACTTTGAACTCAAGAAATGGTCATCTAACTCGAGCACCCTTCTAGAAGCGCTAGGGGAAGTCGCCAAGACTGAAGACACAATCAAGCTGGACGACAGCATCAAGACAGAACGAGTTCTCGGTCTAATATGGAAGCCAACGGAAGACTCCCTCACATTCAATTTAAATCTTGCACGCATACCTCAGAACGTCCTACAGAACGACACGCCAACAAAGAGAGAAGCTCTCAGAATAGTTATGTCCCTGTTTGACCCATTGGGACTCGTTTCACCGGTCACCATCAGAGCCAAGCAAATACTACAAGAAGTTTGGCGTCGTGGAACAGCATGGGACGAAACCCTAGACAGTGACCTGGCTGCCAGCTGGAGAAAATGGCTCACCCACCTCAGGAAGTTGGAACACATGGCCATCCCACGAACTTACCCAGGCTTCAGCGACACAGAATCCCTACAGCTGCACGTGTTCACAGACGCAAGTGAATCTGCATACGCAGCAACCATGTACTGGCGAACAGTCACCAAGGATGGAAGAGTCTACATCTGCCTAATCACAGCCAAAGCCAAGGTGGCGCCACTGAAGCTGATGTCGATTCCGCGATTAGAGCTGCAAGCAGCAGTACTCGGAGCACGTATGGCGTCATCAGTTAAAGAAGAGCACGAGCAAACGCCAGAGTCAACCACGTTCTGGACCGACAGCAGAACTACACTGTCATGGATCAGAACCGGGTCTCGAACCTACAAGCCGTATGTAGCTCATCGCATCGCAGCGATCGAGGAACATAGCTCCACCAACGAATGGCGCTGGCTGCCGACCAAACTGAACCCGGCAGACGACGCTACAAGAGATGTACCAGAAAACTACGGGCAAGATCATCGTTGGTTCAACGGCCCAGAATTCCTTCTCGGTTCCCCAGAAACGTGGCCAGCCGACGAGAAGAACCCTGTCATAATCACAGGGGAAGAGAGAACTTGTGCCTTCACTGACAAGAACGTACAAATCAGTGAAGCAATACCGGACGTCAATAGATTCTCACGCTGGGAGAGATACTTACGATCTACAGCACGAATGCTGCAGTTCCTGCACCTCTGTCGCCAATCAAGACAAAACATCAACTACAAAAGAACTAAAAAGAACGACAGCAACGATCCTGATTGGAGGAAGAACAAACGAACATTGCCAGTCAAAGTGGCAGAGAGACGAGAGACCACAAACATTTACTTACCTCTCTCCACTGAATTTCTTCGTAAGGCCGAGAATCTGATCCTGCAAGCTTCACAAGAACAATCCTTCCAGGAAGAAATAGAAGCTCTGAAGAACAAAAGACCCTTACCACGAAGCAGTCGCCTACACACATTGAGCATAGAACTCATAGATGGAGAGATTCGACTGAAAAGCAGAATAGCCATCATGACAGACATCGCTGAGAATCTGAAGAACCCAATGGTCCTTGATGGAGATCACCGTGCAACACGATTGTGGATCGAACATGTCCACCGCCAGCTGCATCATGCGAGCACCGAGATGACAGTCAACGAATGCCGTCAGCAGCATTGGGTGCTCCGCCTACGACCTACAGCCAAGAACATTATCAGTAAGTGTTTACGATGTCGCATGAAGGCAGCCTCTCCACCGCAGCCTATGACAGGGAATCTCCCTTCCTGTCGCCTAGCTCACCACCAGAGGCCATTCACCTTCGCTGGATTGGACTATTTTGGGCCAATGACCATTACAGTGGGACGAAGTCATCAGAAGAGATACGTCGCCCTATTCACCTGTCTCACGACGCGAGCCATTCATCTGGAACTTGTGGCATCGCTCAACACAGATTCGGCGATCATGGCACTGCGTCGTATGATAGCGCGCCGAGGATGTCCAACACAGTTGTGGTCCGATAATGGGACTAATTTTCACGGCGCTGAGAAGGAACTACGGACTACCATCTTCGCAGCTACAGCGGAAGAAGCCTCAAAGAAAATGATCGACTGGAGATTCATCCCACCGGGTGCTCCTTTTATGGGAGGCGCATGGGAACGCATGGTGAGATCTGTGAAGACAGCACTTGCCGCCACTTTGAACGAGCGTTTCCCGAGCGAAGAAGTGCTTCACACGTTACTCATTGAAGCCGAACACACAGTGAACAGCCGGCCACTTACCCACGTATCCGTGAACCCCGAAGATCCAGAAGCCCTGACGCCCAATCATTTCATCTTTGGAGGTCCGGGTCGTATCGCAGCACCAGGTGAATTCAACGACAGTGACCTGCATCTACGAGCGAGTTGGCGCGCATCTCAGAGACTCGCCGATATATTCTGGGCCAGATGGCTAAAAGAATATCTCCCAGAGCTACGGAACCGTAGAGAACCGCACACCAAAGGCACGATTCCCAAAGTCGGTGACCTAATACTCATCGCGGACGGCAACCTTCCACGGAACATGTGGATCAGAGGACGCATCTGTGCTACGTTTCCCGGCCCAGATGGAGTGGTACGAACGGTGGACGTGACCACGAAAGGAGGAACCTTACGACGTCCAGTGAAGAAAATAGTCGTCCTGCCGACCGAGACCAGCGATCCTGCACCATCTACAACTGCGACGTCAGCGGCGGGCGTCGCACGGCGGGAGGAATGTGCAGGACGCTCAAACGAATGTATGTAGGAAGCGTAATCGCTTTAGTTCATACCTATAGTTAATTTAGTTTATTTGTCATGTTTTCATTATATCTTATTATGTTTAGTAATGTCTTGAAATAAGGATAAAAGTATGTTTTAATGTCAAGCTCACTGAGGTAACTTTTTTGTATAGCGCAGGTAGTGCATGCCACAGCGCTAAAATTGACCAATAGTAATAAAGCTCGTAGTTAGGAATTTTGGCTAGTCAGTGATTGGTTGTTCCAATTCATGCTTCTCATGGATTGGATACAGACAGTGGAAAGTTTTCGAAGTCCACCATGTAAAATTATGTACATGTCGAGATACATATGTAAAATTGCTTTGTTTTTATTGTAGTTTATAGATTTGTGATAATGTAAAAATAGAATATAAAAGTAGAATGTAACGTAGAATCAGTTTGTCCATAGAATACATACTTTGTAGTATGTATATATATCAGTTTTGTTGTTATTAAGATCAGTAAATATGTAATAGTAAATATGCAGGTGTTCATTACCTAATAGATTTGTAAAACCCTTCTGATTGGTTATCGTCAGAATGTCGAAATGTTTGTGATTGGTCAAATGCTAATGTCCAAGTTAATTTGTGAAATTCTCAAAATGTATTGGCTGTCCGGGTCTGCATTTGCTACACTACGTGTCCCATGGAATTTGGGTGATAAATATAGGCGTCCCTGGCAGTCAAATTCAGTCACTCAGCGGCAGTTGACTCAGTGAGCTTGAAAGTCCTCTGGCTTTCGCTCTATTGTCTAGTACCACACCTTGTACAGACACTTGTCTTGTTCCACACCTTGAACAGACTAAGTCTCGTTGTGTTCCACACCTTGAACCGACTGAGCATTGTCGTGTACCACACCTTGTACCGACTATATATATTGTTTGTGTAACATATTCTTTTATGAACCATATTTTGAACTGTAAATAAATAGTCTTCAAGATTTAAGAAGAGTTTAATTGAACCAAGTGACTCCTCCAATCCAGCAACATTATAGTTTGGGTTCCATCCCAAATATCACTGGATAATTGTAAATACTATTAGTTTATGGAAAATCCCGTAAAATTGTAAACTCCGTGTTTTCAAGATATTAGACACATTGTAAATTATCAAAATTTGACGAGATTTATTATACTTATTTGAAATGATCATAATATAATTATCGAGAGTTTACACTCTCGCAAGATATATTTCAATTTAACGGAGTTCGCAATTATCTGGTGATATATATATTCGTGTAGAGCAGTGGTGGCCCAGTGGTATTGGCCGCGACTTACAAGTTGTAGGTCGTGAGTTCAAACCCAGGCGTGTAAATTATTTCATCACCACTGCTCTCAAAACGGTGAAGTGAAAACATCGCGAGGAAACCGGCATGTCCTAGAACCAAAAATTCAAAGACATGTGACATCCACCAACCCGCATTGGGCCCGCGTGGCCCACACCCCCTCACAGAGAGGAGGTCTGTGCCCCAGCAGTGGGGACAATAAAAGGCTGATGATGATATTATATTCGTAAGTACCACCAGGTAAGTACCTACTTAAAGATTACCAATTAATTCATAGTCAGCATGTTATAGTACTAGAAAAAGTGATTTTCTTGCTTGTTAATTAAACTTTGTCTCATTGTTATTACCCGACTGCGCAACGCAAGGGAGAGTAATGTGTTTATCGGTCTATGTATGTATGTTTGTTCCTTTGTAGCACAGTTTTTTTTTTTAGCACTTTATAGACAGAACGGGTGAGCTGATTTGGTTACGTCAATTGATTCGTCTTAATCTTGCAAGTGCTATTAAATACATGACAGTAATCAAAACACAATATTATGGCGACAACCAGGCGACATATTCTGAAAAAGAAAAAAAATGAAAGTCGACGAACTTTATTAAGCGGGGTATCAAAATAAAGGGTTCGAGGAGGCGATTCCAAAAGTCACGTTTCAAGCAGTCTGATGCAGTTGGTAGCATGAAATCAATAATTGAACTTAATTATCTCCCATTAACTGGTTCAGACTGCTTGAAATGTGACATGTTTGGAACTTTTTAGTTGTTTTTAATTGCAGTCAGGTTTTTTGAAAATATTTTTTTTTTTTGTCTTCATAACTATCTCATTTAAAAATTAAAGGTACTTATGTACTCCTGGTAATCTGTGCGCTTAGCGTATGAATAAATAATAATTATACAAGATAGGTATAAACAAATTGTATGTATATGGAGGATAAGATCATCGCCAATTAACCCCGTATAATCAAGAAGAAGTAATTGTTTCTATTTAATTACTAATTAATTTGATAAGTACCTACCTAATGCAATTATCTATATTCTCTTTACGACATTAACATTTCACATAATTCCTCATTATAGACTTGAATTAAGTTATGTCAATATATTTTGGTTTACAGTAGAATTGCCGCGAATACTTGCTATTATTCTCGTTCCATTATCATTACCCGACATTTTATGTTATTTGTCGAGCACAAAATAATAGCTAGTATTATTCGACATTCTATATATGGTCTAAAATAAACTTATATTGAAAAAAAAACAATAGACTTAAAAATAATCAAACTGTAATTTATTTTAAAAACAAAACACACCTTGTATTCTTTGTTATCACTTAACATTATTATACAAAGTTATGTATTATTATACTAAGTTATTAGACTGAAATCTTTAAATAAGTACATTGTTTTCTTTTCTCATAACCTTAGAAATTTTGATTACAATAACAAATAATTGATTGGTAAGTTCAAGACTACTACAAGCGTGATATTATTATTTGATAACAAATTAATTATTTTCTATATTCCTTTTTTATGTCGAATAATAATGGCGAATTATTCGAGTATTCACCATAGGTAATTGTGATTAATCAGTTTTCGACCATTCGCTATGACTACTATCCGCGGCATCTCTAGTTTACAGAAACAGAATTCTAGTTTACTAATGAGTGTTTCTAATTACTACGACTGTAACTGTATCAACGATATTAATAAAAATAATACATTTCTCAACACTTTTACCATAAAATGTCTTTTTGTTTTCTTATTCTTATGTATAATAAAAATCCAGATACAAATGGAAGTGACAACCCTGCGGACACCGACCAATAATAATACACCCATAATTAAGTCAAACTGTGTAATTTAATTTGTCAGATAAGTATACATTTCTCATGAAAAACATTAATTTATACTCTACTAGACAATGATGCTTGAATTTTCATGAAAATTGAGGGGATTCCCAAATTACCAACTTGACAAAAAAACATCTTAATTATTATGTTAAATAGCTGTGCTAGTCCCGTTTGCATTAACGTTAGAAAACAACGTATTATCACAAGTACCAAATTGTTTATATCCGCTATGAGTCAGAACACGTTTATCAAAATAGTAGATACATTTTGGTGCAAGTGCAAACGAGGTCGTTTATTGAGCCAAGAAACTGCAATGACAATTGCCTACCCACGTGTATCAAACGACGTTTTTCAACACCGTTACTCGAAAATTATAAGTCAAACTTTATAAACATAATATTTAGTAACAAATTATTGTAAGAAATGGCTCACAGACTTTTATCCATGCGCCTTGGAGGGGGCTGCCGCACGACCTTCGGGGGCGACCATCAAAAGCCTAAAAGCGGTAGGAGGTGGAACGGGTTTCCGAGTAAGTGAGAAAAAAATATATAAACTTAACAGCCAGACTTTAAAGTTATGCTGGAAGTAGAGTACACGTTTGACCAACGGTCACACAGAACAAACTGCAAAAAAAAAACAGCGTGACTAAAAGATCAAATGACCTAGAAGTGAGCTGTCATTCCACCTGACGCTAGAAATTCACTTTATTTTTCATGGTGATATTATCACAGAATAGCCACTACACTCTAGGGATTGATAGCTCACTTCAAGCTCAGTTCCGACCGGCAGATGGCTCGGCATGCCGAATGAGAGTTTCCAAGAAAATTTACGTCACCAGTTGGAGCCTTTAAGGCGAGAGGTCTTCTACTTTGAAAACGTAGCTTATGAAGTAAACATGACTTAGAAGTAAATTTAACTAATATCAAAAACATAGAATTTTAGAACCTCGACCTGCCGACTCAGTGCTGCCACCTTGTGTACGTCATTAAAAAAAATACATCATTATGACAGCAAAATATGTTGAAGTTTTCTTATACATGGTTTAAGTCTTATACTATGAAAGGTTATAGACGGAACGTCATTGGACATTAAATGAAGCAGGATCGTCAAAATATGTGTGACCTTGACGAACGTAACGATAACATACTCGTATCGGCTTCTCATTTTGTCTATGTGAGCTTCTTCGCGTGTACAGATACAAGCCGGTTTCTCATTATTCAGATTGCTGGACTTTGACACCGTCTATTACCTTTCATAGTCTAAGGGTTGAGTACTAACAAATCATTCATTTTGATTGCAAAGTTAAATTAATCAAATTTTAGTGTACAATAAAGAATTAAGTGGTTTTGGAAAATGGGAAGAGATGGCTTTAATAATTTTATATTAAAGCCATTTTAATTTGTCATAATAATTTTATATCATGATATAAAATTATTATGACAAATTAATACGATGTGCATATATCACAGTTCGGCTATTCCGGAGATTAGCTATTCCCGATCTCGTGGGGATACTTTGATTTCGTGGCACAACAATAATAATCCCGAAAGTAAGCTATCAAAGAACTAACTTTATTAAAATCTATCCATTATTTTTAAAGTGATGCGTGCACAAACATATGCACAAAATGATAAACGAAGCAACAAATGAAACGACGAATATCCAGAAGATAGTTGACACGCATTCCATTGTTTATCTTTAATCGCCGAATAATTTATATTTATCTTCGATGTGAATAGTCTTGAATGGTATTTCTTAATATGTTAATTGTGAGTTTTATCTTAAGGTTATTGCTTAAATAATCGTAGTATTCGTTCCTGAAGATGTCAGCTATGTCGTTCATGGCTCGTATTCAACGTACTCCGTCTGAAATAATAATAATAAAAAAACTTTATTTACTAGTAGCATTTAGGAAGTAAAGAAAAGTTTGAATAATTGTTTTTTCGATCTGTAAGAATTTTTTTAATTGTTTTTTTTTTTTGAGCCTGGGATATTTCATTTGTGTAATTGCTACATCGCTGTTTTCGCCTATTTGTTAATATTATTGTCATTATTCATTAGCGGAAGCTTGTAATTGGTCATGTTTTACATATTGTTACAATTTATTGAAATGTATAAACTAGGTTTTCCTAAAATTAACAAAATAAAATACAGACGAGTCAAATGGTCTAAGAATGGACTGGCTCTTCTAAAAACGCTCACTCTTTAGTCTGGTTTGGGTTACCATATCTTCTAATTTGGTACAAGGTAGTCTTCAGCTTAATGTGACATAGTGAAGGCTCCCGCAGACAGGCACGACGCGAAAATGCAACAACCATTTCTAGGGTTCCGTACCCGAAGGGTCCAAACTTATAAATGTAATTAAAAGTAATATAAATCTAGACATGTAACATATTGCTGTCACTCACGTGTTCGTCTGTATGTCTGTCTATCAGTCCGTCGTCTGTCACAAAATTTTGTTCCGAAGAGTTTTTTAACTTCCTCAAACATTATCAACAAAAATTGAAATTTGGTGATAATGTTTATTATTACGTACATAATTAACTAACAAATACCAAAATATTGATTTCCCTGATATGGTGCGGAACCCTAAATGTGCAAAGTCCGACATGCACTTGGCCGGCTTTTAATAGAATTTCTATGAAAAGTGGTTCTCTCATTTTTGTCGTATTTTCGTGTCAAGTACCTGTCTTTACCTATTTTTTTTGTCTATAACTAATGCTGACATTTTTATGTTGTTCTGAAATGAGGCTTTATGATGAGACATTCAGGTCGTAGGATGTTGTAAGTGTTTTTCATGGTATCAGAGGGTCTAATGTCAGTTTTTAACGCAATCGAACGCGTTTGCGTAAACGTTCGCTTATGTCAAATCGTATAGAAAAAAAGAGGTTACCCGTTATTGTCACCTCGCAGCGCTTATACAGTTTTAGTACAAATTGACGTTTACTTTAACGCAATCGAGTGCGTTAATAAACTCACACTCGGGGTACCTATTGGTTGACAACATGTTGACAAAGACAAAGTAAGTCTTAATGTTTTATTTTCCAAAAATTTTTTTTTTATTAGGTACGCTTTTCCTTTCAAATGAAGTTTAATCGAAAGTGGCAACCCTAGAAAAGAATTGCCCAATAATGCTCGACTTTAGCTGTTTAAGAATATTCTAATCATAATAAAATTATGGAATGATTACGCGTTCTTGTGTCACTTAAAATAAGGATTTAGCTGTCCATTGCGTTATTAACGAGCCAATTTCAACGACTATTTGTTGAAAACAGGTAATGGACAGTCTCACGGAAGCGAAACTAGACCAGATGATTGCGACTGGATGCATTTGAATGCATAAAGAGATTATATCAGTTGTTTATTACATGCAAAGTTGATGTCATTCTAGATTCTGGAACTTCATAACATCATAATATTATCCATCTGTATAAATAAACAGTATTTTGTCACCAACTGTATGTGAGATACATAAATATTATAAGTTTGTTTTACATTAGTATTTTTAATTTGATTTTCTACAGAATTCTTAGACATAATAATATGGGCGATATAACGACAGCCATCAATTGAAGATTTCCATTCTCTCTCTGTTTTTTGCTTTCCTGCAATATATGGGACTGATTTCGTGAAATGGGACGGAAGTGTGTAACCGGACAACGGGAAAGCGCGCGATATTTGATTTGACCAATTTGCGCGCGCAGTGGTAGAGCGATCATGTGGTCGAAGATGGAGCACACTTGCCTAGAAGTAACTTATTCACTTTTGACATAAAGACCTTGTGAATATGCAAAACGAGTTTTCAACGATTTGAAATTTATCATTTTACGAATATTATCCTTATAAAATAATCAAAAACACCAAAAAAAAATACTCGAAATGCGCACAAATAAAGAGAAACGGTAAGTTTAAATATTGCACATATTTTTGAAATTCAGGTATGGCTACAGATAACAGCTAGCCTAAACCCATCTTTATGAAGACCTCAACATGTGATACATTTTTCGGAAGAATCCGACAGGTAAATATAGGTACCAGTCGGCGGTGTTCTCTTGACAGCCTTGAATAACCAGATATTTTAATAAATACACATAAAACTTGATTGATGACTTTGAAGATGTTTTACATAAATTAAATTATTATTCTTCATTTACCTAAGTGGTTTTTTTAATTAAAAATACCTAGATTAATATAAATTTTAATTAAATCATTAACGTCCTGTGTCAGTTTTAAGTGTAGGTATAACTACATACAAACTTCTGTCACCGGATTCGTTCGCGTTAAAGTCTGAAAAGTTCCCTAGGGAACGTAGGTAGTAGTAACTCTCGATAAAAAATCATCCTATCCCCTTCTCTAAGATACAAGCTATCTCTACCAAAATTGTTATTTTTTAGCATTTAGTCGTGTAACGCAAACAAACGGACAGATAAAGTTACTTTTGCGTTTAAAGCAACGAGCCCTTACCCCCGACTTTCATCATCATCATCTGCCTTTTAATGTCCCCACTGCTGGGGCACAGACCTCCTCTCTGTGAGAGGGTGTGGGCCGTAATCTACCACGCGGGCCCAATGCGGGTTGGTCAAACCTTCGACTTTATCAAAAAGGTATTATCAAATTAGACTCCTAACGTTCAAAATATAAAATGCATTTTCGAAAAGATGTCGCTTACGATAAATCGTCAATAAGGGCTCGACAATATACGGTATGGATGGATACCATGGAGTTTGGATTTGTTTAAGGTGGCAAATATGGAGAGGCAGTTAAACTTCTGCTCTTGAAGACCGGTGATGCTCAAATAATCTGATTAGGGAGTGGTGATAATGACCCCAGAATCAATTTCTAGTAAAATGAACTGGGATATAAAAGCTGTCTTAGTAATAAGATTTTGTTCAAAGGAATCTCTTGCTTAGACATTTACTTGGCAGGTGGATGTTTCCAAATAAATAGACTGACACCGGGCTAGGAAAACAGCGCGACGAAACCTGAGACTTAAAAAATATATATAGTTAATATAAGTTTGATATCGCCAACCCGCCTTGAGTAAGCGTGGCGATTACTTCTCATGCCTTCTCTGTATGAGAAGAACCCTTTCCTCTGCAGTGAGACATTTGCGGGCTGGTAATATTATGGGATTATAGATACTCGTAACTAGCACTTCGCCGTTGGTCCCGGCTGTCAATCGTGGATCTTTGACAGTCGTTATAGGTCGTCAGAAGCCCGAAAGTCTGACAACCAGTCTTACCAATTACCCAGTAACTGGGTTGTGGTGGTCAGATAGGCAGTCGCTCCATGTAAAATACTGGTATTCAGCTGCATCAGGTTAGACCGAAAGCCGACCCCAAGATAGTTGGGAAAAGGCTAGGCAGGCAGATAACTCGCACATCGCCCGCGACTTCGTCCACGTGGATTACAAAAATATAAAGCCTAGGACACGCACAAATAACGTGGTTTTCTATCGGTAAAAGAATTTTCAAAATCGGTTCAGTAGATCCAGAGATTACCCCCTACGACCTTACAAAATCACAAACTTTATCTCTTTATAAACCTTATTATAGATTGATTATGTTCTGTCAAAAAATAGCTGCTATAGTTCATACATCTTCGCTTATGTGTGACTAATATCACTAAAGGTCACAGACATACACATGCACCAAGATTGACATCATTTGATTACTAAATTATATCTAAGTAAGTACGCTTCTTACTGTGGAAATAGTCCGAAGATTGATATTTTGTTCGAGAATGTCAAGGCAAGAAACAACAAAATGTAACAAACCTTTCTCCATTTCTTATGATTCGTGGTCATCCCCTTCTAATGGCGTAATACCCTACTATGCCGGGTATACATAGATGCTTCCTAACGTAACCAAAAATAAGTAACTCATGTTATGTTATGCAGTATTTCATCTCACGTTTCACAAATCAAAAAGAATATCGTGACGAAGTTATAGGGATCAACTTGACTCCTAACTGAAGGACTAGCCCACAATGGCAGAAAACATATACACGTATATGTACGTGTGTGGGAAAAGGAAGGCGTACGTATTGCCCAGCAGTGGGATGGGAGATAGATAGCTAGACAAATAAGATTATAGAGCAAATCTAAGCAAAATAAGCATTCGACGAGTTCAAAAGAAGTAGTACAAATAAAACATCCATATTTATAATAAAAACTAGCTGCACCCGCGTAGACCGGGATAAAAAGCCCATGTTTTAATCCATAATGTAAGTTATCTACATACCAAATTTCATCCAAATCGGTCCCTTTAAGCGTGAAGAAGTAACAAAAACACAAACACACACACTCACAAACTTTCGTCTTTATAATATTAGTGTGATAACCATGTGATTAAACACTGATTAGCAGGTTTTTAATACAATTTTTTCTGCCCGGAAGAAGGACAAATGTGGGTGGTGTAGTACTAACTTATCATTTGAAGGAGGTGACAGTTGAATGTGATGGATGAACATTGTTATCTTGATTTTAGAATTCGCTAATCAATATTTAAACTAAGTTTAAGGTTAGCGAGTTTTATAAAATAAGGGTGAAAAGATTTAGGGCCCATTTCACCAATGAAACTAATCGCGATTAGTTTAAACTAAACTTAAGTTCATGAGATTAATCGAGATTAGAGCTTCATTTTGCGTTTCACCGAAAACTGAGGGTTTGGAATTTAAACTAAGTTAAGCTTAAACTAGTACAGTTTGTAGTGCTGAAACGCAAAATGAAGCTCTAATCTCGATTAAACGCATACATACACATAAACTGAGTTTAGTTTAACTAATCGCGATTAGTTTCATTGGTGAAATCGGCCCTTAAAATATAATAAATTATAACTTAAATATCACTTCAATAACGACACTCACAAATAACGTGGCTTTCTATTGGTAAAAGAATTTTCAAAATCAGTTTAGTAATTAGAACCAGAGATTACCTCAATAACTCACAAACTTTACCTCTATACAATACTATTATATATTATATAATTATATATTAAGTATAAGTAATAAGTATAGATAAGTACCTTAGGTGGAAGCAGATCTGATGATGGCACACTGGCATCTCGGGTAGATAATACAGGACTGACACTCTTGGACAGTAAATTTAATTTATTTGGAAATAAATTGGCTGTTGTAGACGCTACTGGATACCGCGGCAGAACCGGAGTAGGCTTCACCAAATTATTAGGAGATACATTTGACGTCTTAACCGGAAACCGTTGTAAAACCGGCGTAGGTTTCACTGAGTTAGCAGGGACAACCGGCGCAGGCGCATCGGGCAAAGGAAACACTCTCCAACCATTTACAAAACATAAAACAACAGACAAGACTATTAACATTAAATGATTCTTCATTTTTTTAAATATTTTTTGGTAGCTAACACGAAAGAACTGGTCGACTGTTAAAACTGGAATGAATGCCGTGTTTTTAATTTATGGAGATTTTAGCTCTCTACTGAAGTGTTGTATTTACATAAATTCTTATGTAAGAGTCGCTCACCCTGAAACAAGATCGGTTTCGAGAGTACCTGTACACCTACACGAATTAGATGATCTGCGGAAGATGGCTTTATTACTATTGGACACTAGCACTCCTTGTTACGCAAAGATTCTTATTATTTATGGATATTTAACAATACCTACTATGCGAAAAGCAAATAAATGGGTCAACATGAGGAAACCAATGTGTGTACGTATTAAAATTCCGTCATCTCAGACCTGTACTTCTTTTAATATCGTTGTCTGTACAGCAAGGATATTGAATAGTGTGTTTGAGAACAAAAGTTATAACGATAATGTAGCGTACCCAGGGTCTGCAGTCTCGACATTGATAGCGATTGCTACGTTAGCTACCGATCGCTAAATTACCAGCCATTACAAAACTCCCTCATTTGTGAGGAAAAATTTTAGATTTTAGTCTGAAAAAATAAAATTGATTTTCTTGAAATACGAGTATGTACAGAGACGGCGTAAATTCTAACTTGCAAGCACTATTTTACATGAAAACTTATAATTTATTTAAATTTTAATGAATATATTTACCGCTTGTAACAATTAAATAACTTGTCAAAATATAAAGGACATAAAAGTTTGCCTCCTTGCAACGTAATTTTTTTAGCGACCGATCGTTAGGACATAGCGATCGCTATCAATGTCGAGACTGCAGGCCCAGAAAAAATAAAAGTTACCTCAAGTTTTGAACACACGGGATATGAGCACCATCCGTTAAGGAATTATAGTCCTTCGTGTAATTTACTCTTCTCTATATTTCGATGAAATGACGTATATAACGAGACTAATATTTATTATTATTATTAAGACAATAAATCGAGACATATCCATTAAATGTAACTGTTAATCTATATCTGAATGAGCTCAGTCTTTACTTGCATACTTATCATTAAATATAAATGATAAGAATATTTATGAGTTTATAATGTCGTAGGATCACGGTCGTCAGGAGAAGCTCGTGGCTAAAGTGATAACAGCCGCACGGGACGATCCAACAGGTTAAGCTACGCTTTCCGGGGTTGGTCCATGGATGGGTGACCATTTTTACATACCGAGACTCCTCCGTGCCTCGAAAAGCACGTTAAGCCGTTGGTCCCGGCTGTCAATAGTGAATCTTTGGCAGTCGTTACGGGTCGTCAGAAGGCCGAAAGTCTGACATCCAGTCTTACCAAGTGGTATCGCATTACCCAGTAACTGGGTAGTGGAGGTCAGATAGGCAGTCGCTCCATGTAAAATACTGGTATTCAGCTGCATCCGGTTAGACTAGATGCCGACCCCAAGATAGTTGGGAAAGGCGCGGGCAGATTGATTGAATGTCGTATATAGGGTCAAAATAGAAAACCGACTCGGTCGGTTTTGTGCGTGTTGAGAGTGCACGCGGGACGGGCTGGCATAATAATTGAATTTAGATAATTATTGTTCGAGATAGTTGTAAAATTTTGGCTTTTTTTGTCATACCTCCTTTTTTTGAGGGCTGGGTAATCATCCAATGGCATCTCCCACTCTGGGTGGAACGGGAGGGCGTGTCAAACTCTTACCGACTAAAACCCTGACACGCCCTCCCGCTCCACCCTAGAGCGGGACATGTCATTGGATGATTTCACACCCCAAAAAAAAAAAACTCCTTGGCATGCTTCGTTTCCTAAAAGACATCGTACACACTAACACGCGCGCTTTATTGCGTGCATAGCGAAATCCTCAATGCCCGAGCGTTCACGATCGTAGCTGCGCATACGAAGATGAGCGAGCTTGTCATACCTACCTACATGACTGTTCAAATTCTATTGCACCCCTTACTTTTTAACCGACTTCCAAAAGGGGAGGTTCTCAATTCGTCTGTATGTTTTTTTTATGTAGGTATGTTTATTACACGATTTCTCCGTCACTTGTGAATAGATTGATTTTGATGATTTTTTGTTTGGTAGGCCATACTTCAGAGTCCCATATAAATTTTATAGAAATTGATTCAATACTTTAAAAAAAAATCAACTAAAACAAAAAATATGTATGACGTTTTGGTTGTCTCCAATTATGCTTAAATTCCATGGGGTTATCCATTCGGGCATAACTTTATTATTTAGTTTTAGTTCTAGAAAAACACTTTTTTACAAAAAATCAACCGACTTCTAAAAATTGCATAATAGTTTTAATTTCGGAAGTCCTTTTAATACTTTTTAGGGCCATTTTAATACTGTCACCGTCACTTAAAAATCAACTTTAAATACACATTGCTTAAGTCGTTATTTGAGTTAGTGGCGATGGCTTGAAATTATCTCGAATTTATTCTAAGTAGGTATAGTTTCGTTTGGAAGACCAACGACTGTTCGATGGTCTACGCAGAGTAGTCCGTAGAAAGGTTTCATTATTGACTCGGCGCTTTTCTAGTGGTAGCCTCTGTCTGGTATTCAGGAGTTGCTGAGGTTGGGAATAGAGTAGTGAGCTTGTTCCAAAATAAAGTTCATATGAATGTCAAATTGGTATGGTATCAAGTTCAAATAAATTAGAAATTAATGATACGTACTTAACCCTACTTAGCTAAACGGTCCCGAAGCTGTGAAAACCAACGGGACCATATTACTAAGACTCCGCTGTCCGTCTGTCTGTTAGCAGGCTGTATCTCACGATCCGTATTAGCTACACTGTTGAAATTTTCACAGAACGTGTATTTCTGTTGCCGCTATAATAACAAATAATAAAAATGGCAGCTATAGAAATACACGCTGTGTGAAAATTGCAACTGTCTATCTCTTACGGCTCGTGAGATACAGCCCAACAAAAAACCCAAAAAAGACACGATTCTAGAAACGTGTTTTTTTGTTTTTTTTTTCTGTTTATGGTACGGAACCCTTCGTATGCGAGTCCGAGTCGCACTTGACCGGTTATTAAATTAAACGTTATAGTCCGTAAAACCGTGAACTCAATGAATATGTTCATAGTAATAAACATAAAGGGGGCTTCTAAGTACGCATGGTATAATGGGCTACTACGGAACCCTACCATGCGCGTGGCCCGATACGCACTTGGCCGGTTTTTAGGGTTCCGCAGTCCTAACAAGGACATTTATAGTTTCGGTCTGTCCGTTTGTCCGTCCGAGGCATAGCGTAGAGACTGTTAGTCTGGATAGCTGCAATTTTGCATAGGTATTTTGAATATTAATTAAACAACAAAATTTTGAATTACTTTTTTTTCTCGCTTATCCAATTGTAGGGGTATTGTTTGATAGGATTTTCAAAATCATTAGGGGTTGTGAAGACAATTTTTCGATTCAGTGACTCGTTTGCGAAATATTAAAGTTTAAAGTGATATTTTTTGTTCGAGTCGAGTGTCCCACTAAAACCTAAACTGTTGGCTTGAAAATCTCTGATCTGATCTGAAAAAAATAAAATCGTGGTGGCTGAATCATGTACTGAATCACTAGTACACGTATGTGCGTTCATGTACCTTACACCCTGTATATGTATAACGAACTTTGAAGGAAAACTATCACAGTTAAGTTAGCTCTGTTAGTTTAAGAGTAATAGTCACCCAACTTAGAAAATTTACCAAATTTCGTACAAAATTCTTGAAATAAAATTACTCTGAAGGACGGTCTACGGAACCCTACCTTGTGCGTGGGTTTAAAGAGTTATAAATAACTCTATAAATATGTAAGTAGTTAAACCGTTGATTTCGAAATTTCGGAATCAATCGTTTAACTACTTATATCCGATGTGTTGATATGTTATCTTATAGAAATTTTATGTATTTTTTAAGGAAATAATAGGAAGAAGTATTTAAATACACTATGTTAAAATAAATGTCATGTAAATAAATGTCAGTGTTGCATCGTATTTTAAGTAACACTGACATTTACTGATTCAGTTAAAGAATAATGATGTGGTCGATAATGAAGCAAACTTGCCTAGACCAAAACTATTCCCTCTTGACTTAAAGACCCCAAGGTTGTAGCTATCAGCATACACAGACTTCGACAGGGAATTCTTCCCGTTTCCTGTCCGCACAACAATGTACCGGTGACGCATTGCCGTACCTCTAATGTCTAATGATGGAACGGGCTTGGCGGAATTAAGCTATGCATTTCCGAGGCACACCCCTCGAAATCATCATCTTCATCATCATCAGCTGTCCCCACTGCTGGGGCACAGGCCTCGTCTCTGTGAGAGGGTGTGGTCCGTAACCACCACGCGGGCCCAATGCGGCTTGGTGGATGTCACATGTCTTCGATTTTTTTGGTTCTAGGACATGCCGGTTTCCTCAAGATGTTTTCCTTCATCGCTTTGAGAGCAGTGGTGATGAAATAATTTACACAAAGTAAAGCGCCTGTCTGGGTTTGAACTCACGACCTACAACTTGTAAGCTCTCACTGGACCACCACTGTTCTTTCCTCGAAAGTAACCGATAAAAAACCGACAGGCTAGCAACTCAGCGTTGGTACCCAAGACTTTGGAGCATAGACTCGACGCGTTCATCATTGCCGATGATCCTCTTGGCTCGTTCCTCAAAAGACTCAAGCGCATCTAGCTGGTATCTGTCAGATCCATCCCAAAGATGAGAGCAGTAATCCATACCAATCTTAGTATGCACTGTAAGTACCTATGCGGTATCATTTTATTTAGGATCGTTAGTATTCAGAAGGTCGGAGCTGAGACGAAATTGTGACTCATTGGAACAACCTGAATGTAAGTGATGATCGACTTATGACAAGTTTGCTTTGTTCACAGTCAAATTACGTAATAATCCATGTAGGCATTTGTGATCGTTTCGATTCAATGAGACGTACGGAAAATCCTTTATATTTTTGGTCTTTGAATGATTGTTTCTGTATTGAATGTTAATACAGAGACAGTAAAATAGTATTTTTTGCTGGTTATTTAGTGTATTTTGTATCCGTGCTTATCATTTGTTGCAAAAAACTACTAGTGTTGCGGTTACGACGGGAAATGCCAATTCTCGCGATGTAATGTGTAAGAGTAACGTAACTTACGTACTTAAGCTCTACAGCCTGTGTTTTTAAATCAGTATTATTTTTTCAGGGTTCCAAACGTCCGAATGAAAAAACGGAACCCTTTTAGGATCACTCGTGAGTCTCTGATTATCCTGTCTATCTATCTGTCACAGCCGAATCTACCAGTAGGTAGAGACCGATTGAGTCGAAATTTGGTATACACATGAATATCTGTGGCACAAACGCGGACGTGTTACGTAAATAAATGAATGTTTCGGAAAAGAAGTTTTACAAACTGTACCATGCAACATATCAAATGAAAGAATATACTCGTATTGTGAGGTTCTCAAATCAATTTTAAGAAAATAGATGACAATGTACCCCACATTATTTACGAAACAACTGAGTCTAGAATTTTGAAAAAAAAAATACAGAATATAGTTCTTTACAGGAAAAGCTCTAAGAAAAATATGGTTTAAAAAAATCATATTAAAATATGATTCGTTTGGAACCCTTTGCACGCGAATCGGACTCGCATTTGGCCGTTTTATTTCGGTTACAAGAGGAAATGCCGATTGTCCCGAGAGTAACATAAACTATACCTACCTACCGTTATTTTTAATCACTATTCAAGTATTTCTGAGGCATTAAGTATACCCGGGCCTGCGTACGGCGTGTAATGGGTAGCTCGCCGTCCGATCAGCAACAGGCCCGAGAGTCGACGGCGAGTAGTGTTCCACGCGCGCCTCAAAGAGTTGTCAGCAATAGAGACGGGGCTCGTCATGGCCGATACCTGCCCGGGGGTTGAGGATAAATTCGAAACAGAGTTACCTCGGCCCCGGGCACTACGGGCAGGAAGGAACAGGGGTGGGTTTTAGTCAGTAAGAGTCTGACACCCCCTCCCGCTCCACCCAGAGCGGGAGAAGTCATTAGATGATTTCCCACCCCACAAAAAAAAAGGCATTAAGTATGTTTCAAAGACATAATTCATGCAAAAATCGACATTACAACTAAAAGAACTTTTCCCTACATACCGAGTGCTATCCAACCAAATATGTAGGTACTAAACAACAGATTTTTCTTCATGATAAACAACCATGTTGTGTTACCTTTAAGAGAGTTATAGAAGTATATATACTACAAAAGAAGTTATAATGGAGCCCAAGTCAACGAGCGAAACGTACTTGCGGCTACATATAAGGATATAAAACAAAAAGTGTATACTTAAGATATTTTTAGCCAAGGCGGGTGGGACCGGTTCCGTGATCCTTGAAGATGCGATACTTCTTCAAACAGTACCTGTTTTTGTAGAAGAATAAAACATAATTATACAGGTTGTAAAGGAAATTCGTGGTCATAAATATTTTAATACTGCTTCTGTCCGTAGAAATGAAAAACTTCCTTCAAGAAAGTAATAGAGTTCCGAAAAAAAAATTGTACCTCACATAGAAGAAATCGAAGTAATAACAGCCGCACGGGTCGATCCATCAGGTTAAGGTACGCTTGCCGGGGTTGTTCCATAGATGGGTAACCATCTTTACATACTACTCCTCCGTGTCTCGGAATGCCGTTAAGCTGGGTTGTGGAGGTCAGGTAGGCAGTCGCTCCATGTAAAATACTGGAATTCAGCTGCATCCGGTTAGACTGGAAGCCGACCCCAAGATAGTTGGGAAAAGGTAAGGCAGATTGATTTTGATGATAACTTCGTGCGAAAAGTTCTTTTTTTTGGTAATTGACTTGAAGAAAGCTGTTCATTTCCATGTATCTAAAATATAACTAGGTACCCATTTCCGTAACAGTATTACCTACTCAGTATATTACGAAAATCTCGCTCGTTATCACAGACTGAAACACATTATAAAATCATGTTCACCATATTATTTCCTTGTTTCAGAAAACTTAGTTGTAGTATATTTTTTCTTAAGATTTTGATATGAAATTGCGGTCCAATCTTTCGGTCTGTGAGACCTTGCGTGGTAGTGTCACAAAATTTGGCGCGGGTTTGGCCTTATTATTTTGTACGAGCAACTGCATGATTAGCCCAACATAAATATTGTGCAGGCGCTGGGCATACAAAATTAACGAACCATCTATCGTTCACTACAGTGTGCATGGCATATTTTTGTAGGCGTTGATATTAGCTAAACTTGCACTCAGTTTAGTGAATTCTTATTTAAATGACAGACAGCAGCAGCAAGTTCAAATAAATGGTGTCGATTCACGGGGTTTGGGGTTTAAAAGTCAAAATGGGGTACCACAAGGCTCAACATTGGATCCATTCCTCTTTTTAGTATATATAAATGATCTCCCCCATCTAATAAAAAATCAACCACAAATAGTATTGTTTGCTAACGATACTTCCTCAATTTTTAAGATTAACAGACGTTCCACAAATCTTGACGACGTAAATAACGCCCTTCAGCAGGTCTAAAACTGGTTCACTGCTAATAGATTAGTATTAAACAATAATAAAACGAAGTGCATAAGATTTGCTTTACCGAATGTTAAAAGTAATCGTTGTGACGTAGTATTGAACAAACAGAAACTAGAATTCGCCGAAAACACTGTTTTCCTGGGAATTACGCTCGATTCAAGGCTACAATGGGGTCTTCATTTAACATCTCTTGCAGGACAGTTAAGTTCAGCGGAATATTATGCTGTCAGGAAAATCCGTCAATTTACAGATGTAAATACCGCGAGGCTGGTTTATTTTAGTTACTTTCATAGTACCATGTCTTACGGTATTTTGCTATGGGGACGGGTTGCAGACATTGAGTCTATTTTTATTCTGCAGAAAAGAGCTAACAGAGCCATATAATCTTCGCAGGCGCGATTCCCTTAGGGAGCTGTTTAAGGATATAAACATCATGACGGTACCTTGTCAATGAAAACATTATGTATGTTCGGAAAAATCTGCATCTCTTTCCTAAGATAACTGACAGGCATAATTTTAATACGAGAAATAGGAAAAAAATAGATCAATCTCGATTCAGATTGGCTAAAGTAAGCAATTCTTTTATGGGGTTCTGTGTAAAAGTTTGTAACAAAATACCACTACACATTCTCCAACTAAATGAGACAAAATTTAAAACATGCCTAAAACGCACACTAGGTAGACAAGCATATTATAAATTGGAGGATTATATGCTTGATAAAAATGCTTTGCTTAATGCCGGTCCTGCTCCACAGTCACAGCCACTTGGGTCCACTAGTTACTCCTTTTTTTTATTTGTATATTTGGAAGAGATGCTCTCCCTTTTATTTTAATAGACATGGTTTTTTTATCAATAATTTTTTTATTTTTGTTTTGTTTTAAATGTTTAATGTATTTTATTTTTTGTAACTTTTTAAAAATGTATTATTTCGAAACATTTTTTAATTTTGTAAATATGAGTAACTGCTTTTTATTTTATTTTATTGGAACGAAGTTCCTTATCGCGCGTTGTGAAAGGGGGCTAGACGGAAAAAATTCTTACGAAAAGTTGTCACGACATCAAAGAGGCTGTCCATCCAAAAAGATTGTGTTGGAAAAACAATCTAATAAAAAAAATTCTTACGAAAAGTTGTCACGACACTAATGAGGCTGTCCATCCAAAAAGATTGTGTTGGAAAAAAAATCTAATAAAAACTTCTTGTATTTTTGGTGGGTAGGTGCAAGCTACTTCGTTCCATCCGGGTGTCCCTTGACACCTCTCAAGTTTTTTTTTTGACATGAACGAGCATGGCATTTGAGTTTGTCATGCTCACTGAAATCTCTCGCTGATGGTGGCGCGTGTATTGGGCCATTCGGTTCCCTTCAATATGGTTGAGTTGAGTGATGCTGATCCACGCGTCATGTTCGTAAATGGGCGCCGTCCGTTGAAACTGGTCATCTCTCAACTGCCACTGGCTTATTTTAATCTTTTTTTAAATTTTATTGTTTATTTATCATTGTTCTCATATAATAGAAGCAAAGCAAACAAGACATAAATGTAATCAGGATTTTTGTAATAAATAACATGGTTTAAAGGAATATCCATGGAGTTTCTTGCACGTTCTTCTCCATAGAAATCTACGCCTTGGAATGTGCAATTAGCTTCATCTTTCTGACTGACCGACTTATTGACAATTCAAAAGTGCCTGTAAATGGTTTATTGGAAATAAATGATTTGAATTTGAATTCGAATTAAGGCGTAGTTACACGACTTTTAATGGTTTTAAATTGAACATCGCGACTAAACGACTAGTTTTATTTCTTAAAAAAAATATGTGTTACTCTAGACAATTTTTGCCGTAATTTGATCTGACAATATTTGAAATTATATTTCTATAACATAGTGTTTTAAGCACAGAATTAACACTGAATGGATGAAATGGCGGCAGGTCACCGGGACTATCTGTGGCTCCCGCATTTCCCTAAAACTTAAGGGGAAGATTTATAAAACAATGGTCAGACCTGCTGTCTTGTATGGTTCAGAATGTTGGGCCACAAAAGGGATGAATGAAAAGCAATTGCATGTAGCTGAGATGAGAATGCTAAGAGCGATGTGTGGTGTTACGCGCATGAATAGAATTAGGAATGAGTATATAAGAGGAAGTCTGAAAGTGGCACCGCTGACTGAAAAGTTGTGTGGAAATCGCTTGTCGTGGTATGGGCATGTGATGCGGAGGAATGAAGAAAATGTCGTGAGGAAAGTCTTGTGTATGAATGTGGATGGCTATAAGAGTAGTGGAAGGCCAAAGAAACGATAACCATCGTTTCTTTGGCCTTCCACTACTCTGGACTGGACTGTGTGAAAGAAGATATGGGTAAAAAGGGGGTGACTACAGAGATGCCCGACTAATAGAGGAGTATGGAAGAAAAAGACATGTTGCGCCGACCCCAAATAAATTGGGATAAGGGCAGGAGAATGATGATGAGTGTAATTAATTTGTAAAGTTATGTCTAACGCGGATAAAAATTGAGAATCACGCTAGAACTATAAAGCGTATTTTTATGAAACATTCACCATTTTTAAGATCATTAAATTATTTATATTTTAGTATACGTGTTTTAGTATAATACTTGTTACTTATGTATAATAACTTAATAATGCGTCAAATTTCGAACAGCCCTCCTTGACAGGCGAGTCCTAGTACTGGGTGGACGTACGACGCGTTACGTGAGCTCAGCACAGAATACGCAAGCTAACCACTCAAGGCCATTGGCAGTCAATAGCGCCTTAAATGCATTTTTGCTTGCATTTTGTAAACTTTTACGAAAACACTAGCTCGTTTTCAATAACCGAAAAGGCTTACTCAGTTTATTAAATTTATCATGTTCAAGATATTATTTCCTAGTTTCAAAGAACATAATTGTAGTATAATTAGGAAATTGTGTTCCAATCTTTCGGTCTGTGAGACCGTGCGTGGGTATTATAGGCGTCACTTTGGCGGGGGTATATTAAGGTGAAATGACGTTGTATACCGTATGCCTGATCATCTTGTACGAGCAACTGCATTATTTGCCCTGTGTAAAGATTGTGCAGGCGCTAGGCATACAAAATCAAAGAACAGTCCATTGTTCACTATAGTATGCATGGTATATTTTTGTAGGCGTTGATATTAAGCTAAACTTAATTATATACAGAAGTAGATAAATTATTTGTTTGTTTCATTGTTATGTACCTAAGTATATTTTTGTAAAAGGTCATCTCTGGTGTTTAGGGTTCTGTAGGTACCCGAGGAGTAACCAACGGGACCTTATTACTAAGCCTCCGCATTCCGTCTGTCTGTCAGCGGGCTGTATCTCGTGATCCGTAATAGATAGACAGTTGAAATTTTCACAGAATTTGTATTTTTGTTGGCGATTTATTAACAAATAATAATAACAATAAAAAAAATTTAAGAGGCTCCTAGAAACGTGTTTTATTTTCCTTTTTTTTTCGTTCGAGTTTTTAGTAGACGCGCATAATCTTCTACGATGATAAGGAACTTTTCATGCGCAAGTCCGACTCGCACTTGGCCGGTTTTTTTGGTGATAGGTTTGCTGATAAAAAGCTACATTATTGCTGAGTGCCATAGGATATTGTAGGGAAAATAATATTGATTTTAATTTGGAATTTGTATTTGGATGTCGTGTCGTAAAAAAATGAGCTGATTGACTGCTATAACAGCATGCGCTGACGAAATGATGTGATGATGATAAGTACGATTCAGGTTCTTAGGGAAGCAAAATTGCAGAAGTTCCCTGGAAAATTGGAAAATTATTTAACCTCTGAGCCCCGGAAACTCACCGGTGAGTTTGACAAAAAAAAAAAATAAATGAAAAAAAAAAATCGGCTCTCAACCCGGGTAGTCGTCGGGGTTCAATTTTACAACCCGGGTTTGTCCGCGGGGCCTAAGAGGACTGAAAGTGTAGGTATTTTTTGTTTGGTTTTTGCGTCTGATCTCAGAAATTTGGACAAAGCATCATGAAATTTTAATGGGACCAGGAAACAGGAACTTATTTGACAGATCAAAAAGAAATACCAAAACTTTACCCACAGTTTTTATTTGTTTATTTATTTAATCTTCATGTACAATAGTGGTACATACGCGGACTTAATGCAACAAGGCATTTTCTACCAGTCAACCTTTGGGTTAAATGGACTACTCTGTGGTAGGTGTACAACTACAAATAGATCAAAATAAAAAATAAAAATTGAAAATATTATACCGATAATAAAATACATATATATGCTGAAATAATATACTAATAAATATTATAATAAATACCAATTATTACAGTTTAAAAACACAAAAAAAAATGAAAAAAAAAAACTCAGAAAACAATGCCTACGACGAGGACCAATGTCACCCCCCTAAATTACTCTATAGGGAAAACCTTTTGGACTCAAGTGTTGGCTGGGAACAGTCTTTTTCAGTTTGGCTCTAAATCTAATCATTCGTCATCTAAATTAATGTTAGGTATTTGGATGACGGAACTCTAGAACATGATGCAGATGCACTTCTAAAAGATTTAACTTTTTGAGAAAAACATTTAATTCCATTGGACTAGAACTTTCTCCTTTTAAAATGCGAAATTTACCTCCCACAAACCACCGAAAGACAGACTACCTGAGCAAAATTCACCACAATCACCAAAACCACTGATAGACATTCTCTTCATCTCCTGGGCTCCCTAATTTTTGATGAATCCTTTCCAACATTATTTGAGCAGAAAATACAAAATTTTAACGATGTCTCGGCAAAGACTTTTTCAAAATTAACGTTAATTCCGGCTTTTATTCTTATTCAATACTGTTGGGGACCCCTGTTTGAAAACATCAACAAATTTTGGAAAAAGTAGACCAAATCATTAGGATAGATCTTAGATCCTAAATGTGGCCTTACGACCGAACATTGCAGCAAACCTCGCTTCCCATTTGCTTGGGTGACCAGAGGAGTCCGCAAAACTCGAACAATATGTTCACCGGCCTTCCTCTCCTCGGTCCACAGTACTGATACAATAATCAGCAACATTTTATCTTCCTCACTGGTTGATGTTGAAGTAACTGTGTGTGTGTAAAGAAAATGTATCGTGACTGTTGTGTTTGAATGAGCCTTAAGGCGCTATTAACTGCCAATGAGTTTGAGTGGTTAGCTTGCGTGTTCTGTACTGAGCTCACGTAACGCGTTGTACGTCCACCTAGTAATAGGACTCGCTCATCAAGGAGCGCTGTCCGAAATTAGACGGATTATTAATTTATTACACATAAAACGACAGGTATTAAACTAAAACACTTAGACTAAATTATAAATAATTAAATGATCTTTAAAATGGTGAAGGTTTCATAAAATAAGCTTTATAGTTTTTGCGCGATTCTGATTTTTTTAACCGCGTTAGACATAACTTTACAAATGAAATACACTATGATAGAAAAATATAATTTCTAATATTCTCAGACCAAATTACGACGAAATTTGTCTAGAGTAACATATAGTTTTTTCAAAGTAATAAAACTAGCCGTTTAACCGTGATGTTAAATTAAAAACCATTAAAAGTCGTACAATTGCGCCCTGAGGCGTGCGCCATGGCAGTGGTGCATCACATGTTAAACATGAGATGGATGAAGGTGTACGTTATCTTTTCAAGCTCTGGCATTACCTTATTATACCCGTACAATAAGTTACATGTAAAGGTTTTGTGTGTTACTCAATGAGCGTTTTTTATTCTGACGTACACAAGTAAGTCATGATGTTTCGTTGCCAACTGGTGGCGTAAATTTTGATGAATACCCTCATTGGTGGTAGGCAATATAGAGATTTAATGAAATAAAACGGAGCAGTAACAAGATACAATTTTTAAACATAATATTTATTTTACAAAATAATATTAAATTAACAGAACGACTTAAATAATAAATTAATAAATAATTCGCAGTCTACGATTAGGTAAGACCTTATGTCTATGCTGGTTTAAAGAAGTCAGAGTTCAAAAACACATGTTCAAAAGATACTATTTTCTTAAGGTCAACGCTATTAACTTAAGTTTCAAATAATTTAATACCCTAACTACCTACCAAGGGGCCATTAAGAAACCACTCTATTTCAAACCAATTTTGATGAAATAAGTAGGTGGTTTAAATAAATTAAAAAGTTTATGGCATATTTTAAATGTTATGGAGCAACCTCATTTGAATTTTATAAAAGTTCCTAATACCTTTAGTTTTAATGAAATATTTTGAGAGTCGAACGTGAGGGTTGGTTGTGTATTTAAAATTGCCTGCAAAGTGATTTGCTTGAGAAAATTACTGAAAAAACTTTGTAAAACCACAGAATAAATAATAGTATTAATGTAAAGAAAATCAATTTTAAAAAGGAAGAATAAATAAATCGTATTATTTCGATTATAATATTGCACCACGTACATATCGTACAAGAGAATTTCACACAATTTAGATTTTTTTTAGGTCTTAAGCATAGGTAAACTTTTTCACGCGCAGTCGACGCATTTAAAAACAGCCCACCAAAATATGCGCAAAGTAACTGTGCGACTTCGAAAGTCACATTGCTCACGGTCGGACTTTCATTTCTGGCAGTCTTTCAGCGAAAGTATCTCCATCATAAATATGGACAACTTTTACCTAGGGAACAACCTTGAAATTGCGAAAATTAAAATGCTATTCCCACATTGTGTGCTAAAATTGCGAACGTAAATGTATTAAACAGCTTTTTTTTATAAATCAAAGTTTATTCTATCGTAAAAATTATTCATGTTAATGAGTAATTACATTAACCCCCTTAAAGAATTACCAATGAATTGAAAGTCATTCTGATTTCTCTGTTTGCGTTCGACAATGATTCAACAGTGCGTAAAAAGTTAACGTATACTAAAACAAAGGCCTTTGATACACTTCTCTGTTCAAGCGTTCTTCAAGTTAACCTACTCGTTTCGCTTAATTAGAGACGAGAACTGCCAGGAAGTCGTCCCTATTCCTCGACGAGGGACCAGTTTTCCCGCTTCGGAAAGCTGCAGCACCGACCCCCTTGCTCCTGCCCCCAAAGTTGGGGAAAGGAAAGTTGGGGACTCCTCGGTGTCTAACATCTAAGAGGCCATCGCCATAGAACTGAAAAGTAGAAACATAAAAGTTATTAGAATAATATGGATTTAGAAATTAAAGATAGAGTTGCATGGTGACTTTTACTAACTAAAATCTGCATTTGACATTTGAAACAACAGATCTATGGAGACAGAGACATGTTATATTGAAAAAAAATCAGCAGTTATTTGTGAAACCTTTATTTTTGAATACTTGTCAATCATATTACCTAGTGATATAGTTACCTACTTGTTTTTTTTGCGTAAAAAATCTTAATAAACCTTAATAAAAAACACTTAATCCAAAGAATAGAAAATTCCATGGTTTTGCATTCAAATGACTAGCCTCCGGCTTCTGGAAAGAGATTTTCGACGGGTCACAAATTAACCACAAGTCAAGAGATGGGATTAACTGTTGAAAAATTATTCGACTAATCACAGCAGCTAGTGTGCGTTTGAATTATCATATTAATTTAATAATATAAAATATCATAAAATTTAATGTTTCGTTTCAAAAACTGGTAGTACAATCAACCAAAAAGTCAACTCACATCGGGTTGCTGTTGATGGAAGCCGTTCAGGGAGTTAAAGCCGAAAGCCGAGGATGCACTCTGGCTCTGACTTCCACCTCCACCGAACCCACTGCCGAGGGCCGAGGCCGAGGAAGCAGCCCCTGACCCCGACAGGCCGGAGCCGCCGAATGAAGCCGCTTGACTGCTCGCTTGGCTACCGCCGAACCCGCTGGAACCATAAAATACACAGTTATAAAATTGTTGAATTTGGTGATGTGAAGACAACATGTCAATGGGCCTGAGAAGGCTATCATAAGGGTATCTTAAAAAGATCACTTTAAGCAAGACACCACATATATTCTGTATAACAACTAAAAAGTTCGATAAAAGTGACTTGTTTGAAATATTTTTGTTGTTTTTTACCGTCGGGTTTTTTTGAAAATATTCAATTTCTTTTTCTACATTTTAGTGAGATTATATTTTTGGAATCGCCTCCTCGAACCCTTTATTTTGATACCCCACTGAATATAGTTTGTCAATTTATTTATTTTTCTTTTTCACAATATGGCGTCTGGTTGTCGCCATATTGTATTTTCATTACTGTCATGGTTTTAGTAGCACTCGCAAGATTAAGACGAATCAGTTGACGTAAGAATTATCAAAATCGGCCCACGCGTTTGGTCTCTAAAGCGCCACAAAGGAACAAACATACATACATAGGCTGATAAACACATTACCCTCCTTTGTGTCGCGCAGTCGGGCAAAATGAAGAGCAGAGGAAGCGGCGGTAAGAAAAAGAATTGTATATTAGCAAATGGCTGTAGGAAAATTATAGACGGATATGGACAGGAATGTACAAAAGCGGACTTATGTACATTCCTGTCCATATCCGTCTATAATTTTCCTACTGCTCAGTAGCAGTAGGAAAATTCCCTCCTTTGTCTCAGATAGACAAAGGCCTCCTCTCTGTGACAATTGTGAGAAAGAGTGGGCTACAACCTGTAATCAACCACGCGGGCCCAGTGCGCGTTGATATGTAAGAAAGAAAGAAAGAAAATACGTTTGTTTACGGTAAACATGGCGCAAAAAACAGAGAAACACAAAAAAAGAAAAACTGGGGGAAAAAAATGCGTCACAGTCACGCAAAACGGCCATCGCTCAGCTTAAGTGCTATGACCCTATGCAAGACAGAGCCCCAGCGCTGGTTTTCAGCGACAGCCGGCCCCGACGTCATGACGTCGACCGGTATGTAGATGCCATGACTTCGAATTTTTAGTTCTGTGACATGCCTCACAACGTTTTCCTTCACATTTGAATTTGGTGAAGTGTCAAAATGGCAATAGTTCCGGTCGGATCCATTCAAAGGTTGGCTTTGAATAAAAACATATAGGTAATAAGATAACCCATTGGTTTTCACGTTCATATATTCTGTAGGTATCTTAAAATTAAATGGTGTGCGCACATAATAAAGAGTAACGATATATATCTAACCAATTACTTATAATTATTGGATATTATTGTTATTATCTATAAATGGTAGAAAATGCCTGTGGCATTAAGTACGCCTCAGCACATTTGTGTGCCTAGAAAGTATTAAATACGAGTACATAAATAGTTAATCTAACAATACCTTCATCTTAACATCACGCTATTTCTCTTAGGTAAGGACAGATGTCCAACTCTCGCTACAATATAATACAATTAAGTTCCATAAAATTAGGGGAAGCTCAGCAAGTTCCAATAAGCCACCAATATTCTTTATTGCTTATCAATCTGATTCAAAACTTCTTCAAAATGTAGGTTGGTTCTTATACGGTTTAAGAAAATTTATTTCGCTCAAAAATTATACAATTATTCACTCCTATGAGGAAACACACAATGATTAAGTTAAGCGACGTTTTCGCTTAGTACTTAAAACTAAAATTATTTTTAAAATATTAAAAAATGGTAAAAACTTACATTTCATACATTAATTAATCATGTGGTGCTTTAATAGCCTTTTAAAAGTTGGAAGTGATTTCGATTCCTTTATTACTTTAGGTAAAGAATTATAGAGTTCAGCCCCCTCATATACGACAGTCTTTCTACCGTAATTTGTCCTCGGTGCTCTTAGAATTATATGGTTAGCCTGCCTCGTCTGAATTTGCATTCTTCTTGTAAATGTTATTTGTGTATGTATATATAATTATTTTGCGTATAAGTATGCAGGTGTTATATTTATAAATTTGGTCAATATTCATTAATTTTGTTTCTTTTAAAACTTTTTGAGTAGATGTTAAATAATCATAATTAAATAAGACTTTAATGACTTTATTTTGAGATGTTTGTAGTTTTTTAAGGTGAGTTTTGGCAGCACATCCCCATATTTCAATTAAATAATCGAGATGTGGTTTAACCATCGAGTTATAAATAATGTATCTGACCCGTAGTGGGAGACATCTTATAGTGATAAGTTCAAATAACTATGTTAATGCTGAGTTTTTTAGTATAGAGACACTTAGTTAAGTATGTAACACGGATTACACATGTTCGAATACCGTTAAGTACCTACATGTACATAAGTTGCCAAGGCGTTGACTCACATTTGGGAAACCCGCGCATTTTTTGATCGTGTTGCTATTGGGCCTTGTCCGTAACTTGATACAGTGAGATCAAGAGAATTGAAAGTAGCATTTATTTGTAAAGGTAAAATAAAATGGTTGATTTTTTTTTCTCATTTGTCAGCTGCGGTTTTGACTCCACAAACACAAAAACAAACAAATTTTAATCGACTTCAAAAAAGGAGGAGGTTTCCAATTCGTCGAAATCTTTTATTTGTATGTATGTTTCCCGATTACTCGAAGACGCCTGTACCGATTTGAAAAGTTCTTTTTTTTTGTTTGAAAGGGTATACTTTCCAAGTGGTCCCCCTGAAATTTGTTGAAGATCTGATAAAGAACTTCGGAGATAGACAATGGAACTCTTCAATAAATGATAGCAAACCTTCCGGAATTGCTGCAATCGCATGTCTGTTTACTTCCTACCATAACATCACGCTTATACGCTCTGCAGGGGTACACAGATTTGTACAGTTCACCCTGATACGATACACCCTAATTTCACCAATTATGTTAAAATTTCATGGGGCTATCAATTCAGGCAAAACTTTACAATTTACTTTTAGTTATGGGGTAAAACAACTAAAAAATGAAAAATAAAAACTTACAAATTACAAAAAAAATTAATTAACTTCCAAAAAACACAAAAAAATGCAAAGTGCATCGGAAGTCGGTGTGAAATAACGAAGATACAAAACTAGAAATACCTACCGACTGCCGAAGTTAAAGTTATTTTTTTATTGTGTTTTTTGGAAGTAGGTTATATTTTTTTTGTAAAAAAGTTTTTTATAAGCTTTATGTTGTTTAATTCGGTAACTAGTGTTAACCGGAACACCGTTTCCAATTGGAAAAAAAAATAAGAAATAAGTTTGAAAACGCCACACAGTTATCTTTGTCTCCAAAAGTGACTAACATGTCGTTTCAAAACTTTCGCTACACATCGAATATTTAAAGGCTTATTATAATAATGTTTATCGATTCCATTCATGCAAATTATTACGTAAACAATAAGGTTACTGACCTTCCGAAACCATTGAACGAGGACGCTTGACTGGCGGAGTGCGAAGCGCTGAACCCTTCGTTGAAGCCGAACGAGAAGGATTGCGATGCTGATTGACTGGCACCGAGCCCACTGGCACTGCTGCTGACACTAGCAGTCAACCCGCCATTCCCGGAAGGAGCAACGTTGAATCCTCCACCGAAGGAGCCAAACCTCGGCTTCACTGGACTGGGTCCCGTAGACCGCCTCTCATGCGGCAATAAAGTACTCGGATCACGCTCCAAATGTTCCAAAATAGGCAGAACAGGTGGTGTGATCACTGGCTCCAGCTTCTTCTCCCGTCTCCGCTCATCAGGGAATACGAAGCCATCCGCCGGCGCTGGGAGCACAATCTTCAGCACGGAGGCGAAGCACAAGCACGTGTAGATGAACCTCATGGTGTCTTCTGGTGACTACGTGTGATCAACGATGTATCTTGTTTTAATAGGGTCGCACGAGGTCGCCGACGGTGTTGGCATGCGGCACGCGCCGCAGCCTTCAGAAAACCCACTGCACTGCGCCCGAGACGACATCCTGCCAACTATCCATCCCCCCCCCCCTACACGCCCATGTCCATAAAAGACGTACTCCTTTTAAAATTAACGACTTTATTGTCTCCAATATTGTCGCGGGAAAATAAGGTGGCTAAGGCTGCCTAAGGTGCAGCTCGTGATTGGGAAATCCAAGTGTCCTACTTTATTTGTACAGTTAAACACTCCGAGCACGTTGTTATTGTGTGGTCAGCCGCGGAAGCAGATGAGCTCGCAGGTTTTATTCTAGGCGCATCTCATTATCTCACGTAGCAACATTTTCTTTGTGTGGTCTTCTTATTTAAAAAAAACAGTTGCAAAAACAGCTAAACGAATACCTAATAAACTAACTCTATTATTATAATCATCCTAAACGGTTGTTATTATCTACGCTAATAGAAGAATAAACTATAAATTTTATTTTGCCAAAGGTCAGGGGGCAATAATGTGGCTAGGTATTTAAATTATTCATGCGATATTTTAATATCTAGGAAAAGAATCTTTTCCTATTTTGAATACGCAAAAGAGTAGCGGTATCGGATACGTCTGTTAAGAGTTTATAAATCTAATTAATTATTCTCTAACAGAGTTTACCACCTAACACGTAAATTAGTATTCGAATTCGAAAATAAAAGAAACAGTAATTCCTACACAGGACCATAGTACTAATTTAATATTATTTGGAAAATACCTAAAAATACATGTAGGTATAGCGTAAGTAGTAAGAATATCGCCACGACATGTACAACACTCTACTAGCGAATTTACGTCATTGCCTTATACCGCAAGAATGTTGTAAGTTGTAAATGCTACTCTACAACACAAAATTCTACAAATTATGTAAAACAAATAAAAGCTTTTTTACCAAAAAATTCAACTGACTTCTAAAAAAATAAATGCAAAAAGTCGGTGTCAAATAACAAAGAAACAAAACTAGAAACACCAACTTCCGAAATTAAGGTTGTATTTTTTTGTAAAAAAAAATTTTTTTCGCGCGTATCTTTTAGGTATTCACTTTTTAGTTGTTGTACACCAAAACAAAAACTAAATAATAAAGTTATGCCCGAATTGATAGCCCCAAACCTCTTCAAACTCTTAAAGGAAAATTCTGATGCTGTCGGCGTGGTTGATTTCTGTTCGAAACACATTTAATATGGAATGACCGATACGATGAAGAAGGAGAAGAATGGCACTCACCATTTTTCACAACGGAACAAGAGCAGGTAATGATCTGCTGTAACCATATTTGTTTCGTTGTACAGACCCAGGGGTATACCAGGCAGGGGCAGGGAGCTGCATCTCCCGGGCCTGCGGACGACGAGTAATGAGTAGCTCGCCGTCCGATCAGCACCAGGTCCGAGAGTCGACGGCGCGTAGTGTTCCACGCGCGCCTTAAAGAGTTGTCAGCAAACAGGACGGGGCCCGACATGGCTGATGCCTGCCCGGGAGTTGAGGATAAATTCGAAAGAGTTACCTCGCCCCTGGGTATTCAGGGCAGGGAGGAACAGGGGTGGGTTTTAGTCAGTAAGACTCTGACACGCCCTCCCGCTCCATCCAGAGCGGGAGAAGTCATTGAATGATTTCCCAACCCCCAAAAAAAAAAAAAAGGGGGGCTGTATCTCATGAACCGTAATAGGTAGTCAGTTGAAATTTTCACGGACTGTGGATTCCTATTGCCGCTGTAACAGCAAATAATAAAAAAATTAAATTAAAGAGGATCCAACAAGAACCGTGATTATTTCCGTTTTTGTACGGGACCCTTCGTGTGCGAATCCGACTCGCACTTAGCCGGTTTTTAAGTATCTTTCATACATTTTGTTCATATAATCTAAACAGCATGTATCGACAAAATGTGACAATTATGACAAAAATGTGTCGCATTCACAGAACAGATAAAGAAGGTTTATCTGTTCTGTGGTCGCATTATCGGTTTTATGAAATAAGGCCATGGATTTCAGAATATTGGAGCAAAAAACTCAAAAGCATCCATCACTTCCGATCAGGTCTACAATAAAGACTGTATTCTCATTCTTCAAACCAGTATAATATACACGAGGCAACTGCTTTACTGTCACATACATATTTGCGACAGTTGCTGTATATACAGCATGTTTAGTCTAATAAAGCAGAAAATGTATGAAAGAAACTTACAAATTGTCAGATTCGCAACTGGGTGCAGTAAACTCATAGGCATCCTTCACTTCCGATCAGGATCTACATAATAACTATATCCTCATTCTTCGAACCTTGCAAACGATATAATTCACGTCGAGACCTATAAGTAAATATCGCAAGTCAAGTTGCTATTAACTCGTCATAAACTAGCAGTTATAAACAGATTGCCCTATATCATCATTATTACTAGGGTTGGCAATATACCTATCTATCGGGTGTAAAAAGACAGTTTCCTAAGCCGAAAGGCACATATTCTACCCATTAGTTGTATATATTTTTTCCACTAGACCATACCTGATCCACTGGTTTTTGAGATATTGAAGGTCAAAGTAGCATTTTTTTAAACTTTTTTACGAAAATGAATTCCAAGTTGGGTAGGTTGAGGATAAATTCGAAAGAGTTGCCTTGCCCCTGGGCATTCAGGGCAGGGAAGGAACAGGGGTGGGTTTTAGTCAGTTAGAGTCTGACACGCCCTTCCGCTCCACCCTAGAGCGGGAGATGTCATTGGATGATTTCCCAACTCACAAAAAAAAAAGTGTTTAAACTTTTTTTCAAACAAACATTACTAGAATTTTTGGTTTTTCTTAACAAATAACGCATTTGAAGTTACAAAGACGCAATGAATATCAAATGTATCCGACAAGTACCTACGCGGGTTAGAGCGAAGGGGCGGGGCTTAACTCCGCTTGCGTGGGTTCGCGTTAAAATAGTTTTTTTTTCACACCTAAAAATAAAAGTCGTTTCCCAGAAATAATTTTTGCGCAAAGCTACTTTGTTAGATGTACAGTATGCGTAATTATTGTTAGATGTACAGTATGCGTAGTTGACGGCTTTTTGATGTGTCTTTTTACACCTTGTATGCACAAGCAGTGGTGACCAGTGGTGGCCCAGTGAGCAGTGGTGGTCCAGTGGTAACAGCCGCGACTTAGAAGTTGTAGGTCGTGACTTCAAACCCAGCCAGGCGCTTTCCTTTGTATAAATAATTTCATCACCACTGCTCTCAAAACGGTGATGGAAAACATCGTGAGGAAGGCATGTCCTAGAACCAAAAATTCGAAGACATGTGACATCCACCAAAACGCATTGGGTCCGTGTACTGGATTATGTCTCACAGCTTCTCACACAGAGGAGGCCTGTGCCCCAGCAGTGGGGACATTAAAAGGCTGATGATGACGGTGATGATAATAGGCACAAATGTTTTTACCATATTCTAAGAGGTCAAATATGTTGGTTTAATTTTTCAACACATTCGAAAACGCCTCCTTCTTCCACCTTTTAGGCTCGCAATAAAGTGAATTACCACCTCGTGCGATAAAACATGATGTAGTATATCAGGCTAGTCGGC
Source organism: Polia nebulosa (assembly GCA_951329385.1). Taxonomy (NCBI): domain Eukaryota; kingdom Metazoa; phylum Arthropoda; class Insecta; order Lepidoptera; family Noctuidae; genus Polia; species Polia nebulosa. Next base: position 10,494,653 of record OX589588.1, on the reverse strand, counting down.
AGGCAGTCGCCGAAAATCTAATATTCCGCGAGCCATTTTTCACAATAACTTGTTCTTGATTAAAAAGATAAAATTATAATTAACGATATACCTACTAACCAAAAATTGGCATCTTTATCTCACAAAAATAAACGAGAAAAATATAAAGGTTTTACAATAATTTGTTTTGATTTGCGACTACAATCGTGATACATAAACTCTAACAACTTAAAAAGTTTATTTTTAAAACAGTTTTTCCTCAAAAACACTGTAGACTGTAGATAAATCTAAAATAGAAATAAAAATAAAAGATTAAATTCAAATTCAAAGCATTTATTTCAAATAAACCATTCACAGGCACTTTTGAATTGTCAATAAGTTGGTCAGTCAGAAAAATGAAGCTAATTGCACATTCTAAGGCGTAGATCTCTATGGAGAAGAACGTGCAGGAAACTCCATGGGCACTCTTTTATACAAAAATTCTGGTTACATGTCATAATGTCTTGTTGCTTCTGTTATAATATGAGAAAAAAGCTATATAAACTATTCAAAAACAAACAAAAAAGAAGATTAAAGTAAGCCAGTGGCAGTTAAGGCTTTAAGAGATGACTAGTCTCAGCTGACGGCACTCGTTCACGTTATGACGCGTATCAGCACCACTCAACTGAAGCATATCGAAGGGAACCGAATGACCCAACACACGCGCCACGATGACAAACTTAACTGTCATTCTCGTTCATGTCAAAAAAGCAGTTATATTATACACTTCTGGACACATCTATTGGCCCACCTTAGAATTTAGGTTTCGATGGCCCCTACCGAAATATGATTGCTAGATTGAACAAAAACTGTTGATGCAGTTTTAAACCTGATACATTTTACCATCTTTTTCGATCGTATTGTTTTAAATTTGAATTCAGAATACCATACGACATGGAGCTACGCCTAACAAGTCGGATATGCGCCTTGTTAAAGGCAATTGATTTTTGAATAAAAAACATGTTTTATCAAATAAAGGTTTAATTTAATAACGCGTGATGCCTCCATGGGCATCTACCACAGCTTTCATACGATTAGGCATAGAGTTTATCAACCGCTCTATGAAATTTTGAGGGATCATCTCCCATTCCTCTTCTATGGCAGTTTTCAACTCCTGCATCGTCTGGGCAACTGGCTGACGAGCCCTAACACGTCTTTTAGCTCGTCCCACATGTGCTCAATGGGGTTCATGTCTGGGCTTCTGGTTGGCCAGTCCATAACTGTGATGTTCACATCCCGAAGATATTCCCTGACGATGCCGGCCGCATGGGCTCTTGCATTATCATGCATAAAAAGGAAATTTGGGCCCACATAGTCTGCGTATGGTATCACGTGAGGTTCTAAGTACTCACGAATGTACCTTTCAGCATTTAATGTTGGCAGCCGTGGTCCTGTAACAACCTCAAGTTGAGTTTTGCCGCTCGCGGATATACCGCCCCAGACAGTCCATGAGACACCGCCATAAGCAACCCTCTCTTCAAAGCAGCATTGTGCGAAACGCTCTCCCTTACGTCGGTAGACCTTCTTCCTTCCATAATTGCCATGTAACACAATTTTAGACTCATCAGAAAAGAGTACACAGCTCCAATCTTGCTGTGTCCAATTTAAATGACTGCGTGCGAAATGAAGGCGCGCTGTTCGGTGGGCTCGCGTTAGTTTGGGCCCATTAGCTGGCTTGTGTGGTACCATATCGCGTTCTTTTAACCTTCTCCGAACAGTTCGAGCGCTCACAGATACTCCGTGGAAGTCGCGAAGTTGGTTTTGTATCTCAATGGAGGTAAGGTGACGATTTCTCAAGCTTGTCGTCACGATGAATCGATCCTGCCTTTCAGTTGTGACCCGAGATCGTGGCCTTCCTTGGCGACGAACAAAGCCGCCAGTCTCTAGGTAGCTCCGATAAACATTTTGGACCGCAGATCGACTTAAATTAAGTTGAGCACTCACGTTTCTTTGGCTGTGTCCGGCCTGAATAAGTGCCACAGCTTGGGCGGCGACTTCAGGTGAAGTATCCATAGATTATTGATAGAACCTCACCTTAATGTTAAGAATAAGTAATGTTTGTTGCAAAACCAAAGATATCAATCACTTTTTCAAGAATTAAATCCAAGTAAACCAATAAAACCAAGTTTTCTTAGTATTCGATTGTTTGATATCAACAAACAGGCTCCAAATTGTCTTTTGTTTCTTTAAATTCTGTGTTCGAAATTCAAAAAAAGACTATTGAATAAAATTGTGAATGTGCCAGGTTCAAAACTGCATAAAAACTTTTTGCTCGACCTAATATAAAATTTTAGCTAGGACCAAACGAAACTGAAAATACAAGGTGGGCCAATAGATGTGTCCAGAAGTGTATATATGCCCCATGGTACTCATATTTACAAAATTAGAATCATGTTAGTTGTCCTTAAAATGGTTATGCACATGGTAGCAAGCGAAAATGGTTTGCAATGTAGATAGATAATAGTAGGGGGACTTCGGGCGGGAGGAAACCGCACAACGTTGCTGACTGGATAACGGTTTGTGTGATCAAATAAAATAAAAGAATAATACGAAAAATAAAATGACGATACTCAAAATCGTGTTTTTAGTTTTTTTTTTTTAAGTTATAATATATTTTATTCCACTACAGCAGAAAGGAAGGGTTATTTGTTTATCAATCCTTCCTTCCCGTACAATATTTGTTTAATTAAAGACGACTGGACACTGGGGTATGACCTGTGACAGCCCTAAACAGGAGTGGTTCGAAGTGTAAGGTGAGTGTGAACAGGGCCGGGGTCACACGTCTCGTGTCACGGTCGGCGATCAATGCACATTATCGTATATACGTGTAGATACATATCATTGTAGTTACCTTCTTTATATCGGGGGAAACCTTCGAAAGGCGCCTAGACTTTTGGGGAAAGACCAGGGAGAGGGCGATTCTTATCTCACTAAAACCACCCTGGTGGTGATCACTATGAGCACATAAGGAAGGCCCCCCTGTTACATCATTGTAGGTAGGTACTGTGACGATTGTAGACACAGCCTAATCTCAGCGGGTCTGCACCGACCTTTAGCTGGCAGTTAAGAATATTGGAGAGTCGATGGATTATTTTAGAAGAGTAGGTGTGAATTTTGTTTGATGTCAGACAGCAGTTAGGCCCTGCACACATGTTATTCTTATGCCTAATTAATATAGTTATTTAAAGTGGCCTCAGCTCTTTTCCTTATCTGCCCGTAGCGAGTTACCCTTTTGTACAGTACCCTCTCGCGTTGCCAGCGAGTCGCCAAGCTACGAGACATCCCCCGAACTTACGAGGACGTCCCAAGTTCCCTGCAGGCCGCACTGGTGCCTTGGGGTCCTACAGTACCTACCCACCGCCCTGCTTTGGCGTCATCAAGTAGAAAACCTCATTTACCCTATTTATCAAGACATAAAAAAACGGGGTTTTGCTCCAATTTTAATGAACTTATCAGGAAGATACTTGAAACTGTCAAATAGCTTAGTAATCATAAAATAACTTTATTTAAATCTAATTACTGTAGAGCGAGCACCTAGCTCCGTTCGAATGACCCTTAGCTGACGATGCAACTGCTTATCCTGGATCAACCCTTATGATTATATGCTTAGGTTAGTGATTACAGTCCGGGGCAGTTTCTGAGTTGAGCACTTGAAGTTAAGGACGTGAACGAACGCAAATTTAATGCCAAACTTTGACAAGTTTATCGGCTAAAGTACCTACACTTAGATATTTAGGTACATAATTTCAAATTCTTTATTCAGTAATTGGGGGTGAACCGTCTAACCCCTTGTCCGCATATGTTTAACTAAATCAACACCTTGCTTAGCGGTAGCTTGTGGACGCAGTTCTGCTGCAAGGTATTCTATAAATCAAGGTAAATCATACTTCAGTTTTGTTTAAAATCAGCTGATGCTGCTGATTTAATGAGCGATGATCAAATGAAATTAATGAATCATGTAGGATGTTAAAACAATATTTTTTTTACGCAAGCTCTCATCGATTTCCATGAGACTGCTATTTTTAGTTCTACTCATAGTTTTTACTGTGGAGGAGATCGTGGCTAAAGTAATAACAGCCGCACGGGTCGATCTATCAGGTTAAGCTACGCTTGCCGGGGTTGGTCCATGGATGGGTCCATCTTTATATACCGAGACTCCTCCGTACCTCGTAAATTTAAGCACGATAAGCCGTTGGCCCCGGCTGTCAATCGTGGATCTTTGACAGTCATTAATACGGGTCGTCAGAAGCCCGAAAGTCTGACAACCAGTCTTACCAAGGGTATACCCAGTAACTGGGTTGTGGAGGTCAGATAGGCAGTCGCTACAAGCAAAAGTACTGGTACCTATTCAGCTGCATCCGGTTAGACTGGAAGCCGACCTCAAGATAGTTGGGAAAAGGCTAGGCAACTCATAGTTTTTACGGTGCACTGTTGATCGTCCTGAAATTGAGTTTACGCGAAAATTCGAGTGGACGCCTACGCGTTTCTCCCCGTTCTTATTTAATCATAGCGAATAACCAAGGAAAATTAGAAGTATACGTATAAGGATAAGTTTACTATTTTCACGCTTATCGATTTATGAAACACTAACTATTCCAAGGTAACCTTAGTTTAAGTGTTTTCCCAAGTCAAATTAATTTTATTTATTTATTTATGTACACACAAAACACTCAGAAGAGAAAACAACACATACAAAAGAGCACAAAAGTGCTGTTTGTTTCAAAAGATATTTAAAATATTATTATTAGAAAAAAATATTCATGAGTTTATACCCTCGCATTAAACGGCTTACAAATGACTCACTAGTTTGAATGTTATTGTCTGTGAACTGTGAAAGGTGTTCACACTTAGTCACCGTCTTGATGATATCAGAATATTACGAACTTACATTTGGAAACATTTACCTACTTTTAATATATTGACCAACAGCTTGTTCAAGGAAATGTCAACAATGGGGTTGACGACTACAAAAATCTAATTAGTCGTCTGTTAGATTACCAAAAAATATTAGACACGTATTTTGTCACTTTAACAAAAAATGAAGACAATACAGTGGGTTTTTATTTTATTGTTGATAGGCATGCGTTTGACCACCATCTCACCTGATGGTAAGCGATGATGTGGTCGAAGATGGAGCACTGGGTTGAAATTTCGGATGACGTCAGAAAAGTTAAAATTGTACTACTTTTTACTCAAAAGTGACGTAACACTCCTGAAATTTGATGCGTTGTATCTTTGTAATTTTTCACTAATTTGATAAAGGAAAAAATTCGTCCAATATTTTTTGATAATTTATCTTACGGACTAAATAGAATTATTATTTTTTGACGTGACAACGTCTAATAAATCAATGAACGCCGGCTGCATGCACGAAAAAGTGTCCCGTTACGCTCATTGTACGCAATCGCCGAATCTATATTTAATCAATGTTTTGTTATGACGTTGTCACGTTAAACTATCGTCCGTAAACCAACTTTACAGACAACCAATTTTTTTACCCTATCGTCATCCCTATAGTATTGCTGGTTCCATTTTAATTTTATTCATAAAAGTTACTCTAAAAAGACTTAGCCAGGTATATGCCTTTTTTTTTTCTTTTGGAGGGTTGGGAATTCATCCAATGACTTCTCCCGCTCTGGGTGGAGCGGGAGGGCGTGTCAGACTCTTACTGACAAAAACCCACCCTTGTTCCTTCCCTGCCTGAGTGCCCAGGGGTGCGGTAGCTCATTTTCAGAATTTATCCGCTACCCCTAGGCATGCAGGCACCGGCCACGATGGGCCCCGTCAGTGGTGGCTGACACTCATCTCTTTGAGGCGCGCGTGGAACACTACGCGCCGTCGACTCACGGGCCTGGTGCTGATCGGACGGCGAGCTACCCATTACTCGCCATCCGCAGGCCCGGGTATAGAGTAATCAAACTCTATTACCGACTTTAACTCTTCCTAATCGTTTTCTTACTGCTAAAAATGGTGAATCCGTTTCAATTTGTTTTCGGTTTTTCTCCATTTGTAACAAGTCTGTAGCTTGGTGGAATAGGTAACACGCCTTTAAAAAAAAAGAAAACAGACAATGTCCATAGTTGGTTACATAACTAAAGTTTTTAGGATAATATGTGATCCAACCATCATTTGGGGTTTCAGCCCCCAGATCGAACTTTTACCGTAAAGTTTTGTATGGTTGCTGTTACTTGTTAAATTTTCATGGACCTTCATTATTGAATCATCTTAACCGTCTAGCCGTTCATTGATGAAATTGTGCACGTACGCTACTTGTACTCTTGACCTTATTTGTCTAGAACTCTTGCGCACCTATTTAGGTACACTGTCTTTATTCAAATATATAAAAAAATATTTACACAGTGTGTATTTTGGAAAAATATTTTCTTTTCTTTTATTTTATTTAGTTTTGAATTGATTTCTCATACAAATAACGGTTTTTCCAATACTGAAAAGTAATTATGTTTTATGTGATGTTGACACGTTGTTTGTGCATTTATGTAAGAATTTTCTAATAAATACCAGAAATTTTAAAAATAATACATCGTAAGTAATGAAACTGTTATGTTATGAAATCCTATATAGACAAGACAATACTCGTATGTACCATGTAATAATATTAGCAATTAATTTTCCAACACAAAAGCTGTATCAATACAAGAAAACCACGTATCTCTTGAAGTACCTAAAATGGTAAACTTACAAGTGTACGAGCAATATTATATTATATACACAAATATTGAAAATGGAAATCAAGTTTGTATTTTAAAATGCTCACAAAGTACAGCTGTTTCTGTTTTGACCAACCAACGGGTTTTGTTCTATATAATAATACTCTCTAGTCTCCTCCGTGTTTTAACAGGATTCTGAAAAAAAGACATGGATGACGTTTTATACTATTTGTTTTAGAAACGTAAATAATTACCTAAGTTATATTTAAAATAATACCTTTTATCAAGAACTGATAAAACAATGGTCAGACCTGCTGTCTTGTATGGTTCAGAATGTTGGGCCACAAAAGGGATGAATGAAAAGCAATTGCATGTAGCTGAGATGAGAATGCTAAGAGCGATGTATGGTGTTACGCGCATGGATAGAATTATACACTGAAAAAAATAAGTAGTAAAGCATAATGAAAAAGCATTAATCTGAACTGTTAAAGCATTAATCTGAACTGTTAAAGCATTAATCTGAACTGTTAAAGAATTAATCTGCACTGTTCAAACAGTCCAGATTAATGCTTTTTCGTTATGCTTTACTACTTATTTTTTTCATTGTAGGAATGAGTATTTAGGAGGAAGTCTGAAAGTGGCACCGCTGACTGAAAAGTTGTGTGGAAATCGGTTGTCGTGGTATGTGATGCGGAGGAATGAAGAAAATGTCGTGAGGAAAGTCTTGTGTATGGATGTGGATGGCTATAAGAATAGGGGAAGGCCAAAGAAACGATGGTTGGACTGTGTGAAAGAGGATATGGGTAAAAAGGGGGTGACTACAGAGATGACGACTAATAGAGGAGTATAGAAGAAAAAGACATGTTGCGCCGACCCCAAATAAATTGGGATAAGGGCAGGAGAATGATGATGACCTTTTATCAAGAACTGTATTCACTAATATCTGGATCTGTTACATTTTTCGACTTATTTATTTACGTACACAAGAGCCAAATAACAGAGACGCCGATGATGGCAGTGCTAACATTCCAGAAATCGTGGGCGTGTCGGTATTCTAATGTCCAGTTCCAATTTGGCGTAGATGCGTAATTTCTTAACAGTCGCGTGCGCATCAGGTAGCAATGACATTGAACGCGTTGCTTAATTTGCTTTACGTGCTACGAATACATTATCTGGTTTTTGGGTAAGGTGCATAGCACACTGAACGCTTATACTAAGACTACTTAAAATCGTCGGTGTTTTGATAGCAACAAGAACCTCTTTTCCCAAGAAGCTACTGAGCTAGTATTATATTACTTGCGCTAGTATATAAAGACTTTTCAGGCAGTCTGATGCAGTTGGTGGCAATTATTTTAGTTCGATCATAGATTTCATGCCACCAACTGCATCATCCAGGTACAAGAAAAGTAACCTGTTAGGAACTTTTTAGTTGTTTTTAGATTTTATGAAAATATTCACCTTTATTATTTTCTATATTATATTTTTTTAATTGCTCCCTCGAGCCTTTTATTTTTATACCCCACATGATTACCTGTGTCACAAAAAAATACGACCTCACCTAACCTAATGGCGGCCGCCATTTTATTTTTTTACAAAATTCCTATAGCCTAATGTTACTTCGGCAGTCAAGCATCCAATGATACCTCATTTATTGATATCCATCGTTTAGGCTGTAGCTTAAGGGTGCGTTTCCACTGAAGCGGAGCTGAGCGGAGCGGAGACGTGCAGTAATCGTCCAATCACAGACGAGACGAGTGACGCGATGAGGATTTCAACCATTGTGATTGGTCGATTCTCTCACGTCTCCGCTCCACTCCGCCCAGCTCCTTTTCAATGGAAACGCACCCTAAAGCGCGCACTGTACGGCGTGCTGAAGAAATAGACTCACAAACCTACGTAATACATACAAACTCTAGAAAAACTATTACTCTACTGGCGGAGCAGTCAGGTAAACACAGAGCTTTGATTAGGAATCTTGAAGGTTCTAAAGAGTGTCAAACGATGTCACATGTTTTGACACTGCGTAGTTTTTATAAATTAAGATTGCTATCGTTTCGCTAACAAGACGAGGCTCTATAAAAAAACCTGTCCCTTTTGTTACGTTTGACATTTATTTAACTTTAAATCAAAAGAAAACATAGCCCTGTAGTAGCGGTGTCAAGCGAGCTTTATCTATATCAAAGATTTACTTAGTTAGCTACTGTGTGTTTATATTTTGTGTTCTCGTGACACTAGAACTCACATTACGAGAGGCGACCGTAGGGAGGAATTAAATTAAACCCGAAGAGCTATTTGGGGACTCTGATTGCTGACCGAGTGATTCCAGGGAATACGGCGGCACTGAGATCACGTGCTGCCGTGCACAGCGAGGCTCGGAGATCCCTTTACAGTCTCTTCAGGGATGTGCCCTAGGGTCGCGGATACATCGAAACAGAGTTACCGCGCCCCTGGGCACTCAGGCAAGGAAGGAACTGGGTGGGTTTTAGTCAGTAAGAGTCTGACATCACGTCCCGCTCCACCCAGAGCGGGAGAAGTCATTGGATGATTTCCTACCCCAAAACAAAAAAAAAATGGATGTGCCCTAACAGGCGTTGTACAGAACTCTGGAGTGGGTTTTTTTAGAGGTAATGAGGGAATTCCATATTATGCTGGATGGAAGTGATCACCTGAGTGATTTTAATGAGGAAAGAATCACATTTTTGAACGTTCTTCCCAAAAATTAAAAAAAAAAGTGTCGGTGTACTTCACACGTAAGAAGTTATACTTCTTTGGCGCAACAAGATAAAAAACCAAACTGTCACAAAGTTTACAAAAGGAAAACAGTCATTCTTCATGAACCACAGACTCTATCTAACTTCAGGGTGTCGGTTTTTTGTGACAGTGTGCACGCGCATTGTAAAAATTACTCTCATCATTTTTCCCTAACGCGCCAAAAGAAGTATAACTTCAAAAAGGTTGATGAATCAGTTGATAGAATGCCCTAAGGATCTTCCAGAACTCGGCAGTCAACGGTTCCAACCAATATTATAAGATGAGACGAAAGACATTTGAAGAATCGAGAAAAGCGATGTTTAGAGAATACGAGTAACACCAGAGCTCTTACTATGCTAATATTTACGTGTCTCGTGCTCTGAAGCAATAAGTCGATCATGTCATGTCTTTCGCAACGTCTTATGTCGCATATAAGTAACGACAGAAAATGTTGTAAAATTATTTGTGTTAATACTTAGTATCTACTGTCGTCGGCCGACTGAACTGTCTTGTAGTGACAATGTTATAAATCATGTGACAAGCTGTTTAATTGTTTTACGACTGTGTTATTTCCTCGTCTGTGGTGGAAAAGGAGGATAATGTAATATTAGGTACTGTCTTTAGATTTCCCAGAATAACCATGGCTACCGCATAAAGACAGGTTAGAGACACTTGATAATATCTGAAAGTCGTCAGTTAAAAGAGTGAGTCTGAATCGCCCACCAGTAAGCTTCCAAGTGGCCACCGCCACCACAACTAATGTTTAAACTTTAAGAAGAAACAGCTGGTGCAGAAAACACTACAGGTGTGCATTTTAATCTGAGTATCATTCTAATGAACCTAATAACATATAGAGGTATGCTGAATAGGGTGTAAAGTCCCGCAAACCTCCAATTAATAGGGAGGATCCTCCGACAAGACTAGGGGTTGTGTCTGGTCCGGGCAACTGCCCGATGGTTGACTTCGGAGTTGTATATGTTCAAACTTAGATTGTACCAAGCAGGTTTTATGTGTTGATTTTGTATGTGGCGACATAGATATCGCTACAAACAAAACCAGTTAGAATCAATATCTCCTTAATCCTAGATTGAAGAATAGCTAAATATTACGATAGCCAGTATGCAAATGAGATGTTTATTGTTCTTACTATCGCGATACCGTTATGGCCGGGCTTACCTACTAAGTGCTAGATCCGCTTCTGGAAGGTACCTACCTAAGATAGAAAGGCGAATTATTAGAATTAGTCAACTCTGACGTCATAATATTTATGTATCTGACACCCGGAATCTTGGAAGTCGGGTCTGTCAATGAACTAGGAGTAAAGAACACAGGGACGTATTTAGAAGTATCTGGAATAGTGAAGAATAGTGTTGCATGTCTGTTTTTTTTTAAATTTTTCTTCACATTTCCTGGTCATGATGGTGTGACGGTTTTGCTGGTGCAGTTATTAGAACTAACTGGGGTTGGAGAAAGCGCCAGTGTTTTTGCAGATTAAATATACTAAACATTAATCTCTATAGATCTGGCTTCTAAAATAAAATTGCAAAATAACTTTAATTTTGGCAGTCGGTATTTCTGGTTTTGTTTCTTTATTTTCGATACCGACTTCCGAAATTAAACTGCACCGAATATTTTTGGAAGTCTGTACTATTTTTTGTTACAAATCGGATCAGTACTTTTTGAGAAAATAGTGGATATACAAACGTACAATTATGTGTATATGTATGTTTTTGGATTGAAGTCGGTTAAAAAATATTATAAACAATCTTTGCTAAATCTATTTCTGTTTGCCGATAATATTGGGTATTTTTTCTGATATCTCAAACCGCATTCAGTCTGAATCAGTGTATGGGTATTTTGTCGGCTAGATAGAAACAGAACTAGGTCTAAATCTAAGGCTGTCATTTTATGTTGAATTGAAACCCTTTCTTGGGTAACAATAAGATGCCATAAACATGAGCAGTTTAAAAGTTACCCATTTAGCTTGGGCACGGCCCCTCTTTAAGGAGAGGCTGGAGAGGCGCCACGGTGTCGTCACCTTCCGCCTGACGCAGGTCCTCACCGGACACGGAAGCTTCGAGAGGTTCCTGTGTAGAATAAGGCATAGATACTAAAACTACCGTAAAACTGAACGATGAATGACAACATTGTCATTTATTACATTAAATGGTTTTCGGCACATGAATGTTCAAATTTCCAGCTTGAAATGCTACCTAATCCATACCGACTTAGGTATGGATCCGCAGTGTTGATAAGAACAAATTGTTCTAGAACTAACTTGACTCAAACACTTGCTTAATGATTTATTTGTTACATACAAACTAAACACTGTAATGCCTGCAACCTAAAAGTATCCTACCCTAACTCAGGTTTTCAATTTTCCGTGTATTGAATTTTGAAAATCACGCAACTCTTCTTCTTCAAAGAGATTTACAGACTCGCGTATGTACGCATTTATTTTCGTCCATATCATGTAACAATATTCATAACAAAGTTTTCCATCAGAATTTAATAGTCATTGATAGCCAATTACTTGGAATTAACCCAACTCATAAAACAGTCCAGTTCTTTAATAAAAAAAGGGTTTAACTGCTAATTTGGCAATTCAGAGTCACATTGCGTTCATGTGACGTCACAATTTATATAACACTAAACTGTTGCAACTTCGAAAACGCAATAATTAAGGCAAGCATGCATTGGGTGACGTCACAAGTCATGTGAACTCAAGTGGGTAGACGTAGTCGCCTACGTAGCTAAATGCGGATGTGTATGCAAGTCATTTTGTTCCAAATTACTGTAAACCATGTTGCGGCATGTTTTGCGTAAGACAACACATTCTTGACGATTTTATTCGCTGACCTCAATGTTTGTCCGGCTTCGGTAACATAGGATGAACTTGATCTATTGCCACAGTTATGAAGCTTGTCTATCAGATCAATATTATTACTAAAAAAAAAACATAAAACAAGACAAAGGTAGTTTAAGAAAGACTGCGTGTGTGTCAGAGATGAACTCAAAAACTACCTTTGTGAAACTTTGGTAAGATTTTTCAACGATCCCGTAATTAAAGCCTCTTTAAAAGAATTCGATTAAAATTTTAACCAAGAAGTCTATGTAGTTTTCCACAAATAGTTACACGCACAAAAACATTCATGTAAGACTTATCAGTTTTGTTTTCCATGAAAACTGTACGGTTAATGCATATACACGTCAGATTTAATATGGTCATTAAAAGTCATGTTTGTGTAACGAGAAGTATTATATACTTAGGAGGAATTTTTTTCGTTTTATACTTCTGATATAAGTGAGAGAGTGTAGAGTTTTCAGGTGTTCATCCGTACACCATCTTGGACTGCAAAAAGTAAGTAAAACTATAAAATAGGCAACGAAGAACTTTGTAGGTTAGTCATAACAAATTAATGATATATTTTAATAGAAAACGCGCGTCACTGCCAATAAAAAATGGAGCAAATCACGATTTGTTAAACTGATGTTTTTAAATATTTAGCGCAAGGAAAGAGTGCGGACGAACGTGTTTTAGTCTAAAATATTGTAGCTCCTGTACACAATAGTGAATGTTCGACACACTTCGATGTTCCATTTGTCTAACAAAGTCTCCCCATCTGTGAATGTGCCCAGCTGGAGTTTTCTGCGCAAAACTCAACTTTAAAACAAACAAACAAGTACAAATGTATGTTATTCAACGGCATAATATATTTAGTGACAGCATTGATGTGGAAATGACAAACATCAAAGGTAAATATGTATCTCATTATGTTTTTAAAAGGACCAGTGTGAATCATAAGTGGTTATGTGTTAAAAAAGGCTTGTAAGGTAGTTTTGTTTGAGCAACACGAGTTTGAGTTACTTAAGATGACTCAATTCCTAAACCAGTTGATATTCTAACAATAAATCTTACCATTTCCTCTTTGGAGGTATCTTCTTTAAATAATGATGCAATGAAATGCTACGAAACGCATATGACTATGGGTAATAGTTATTATTTAATGTCGATGGATAAAGCGGAAGAGCCGACCTAAAACAAGTTTTTGTGAGGAATAATAGACATGAAAAGGGAGTCAATGATAGTGTGGCGGTTGACAGAATGGATAGGAAGTAAACGTGTCAGCTGACTCCAAGTAACAGTGAACGAAGTCAGGAAGATGATGATGATGACGATCATACAGTCCAGACAAGAAAGTCAGGAGTAGAAACACATTTAAAGTTTTCACTCATCATCATTATTTCAGCTGAGCACGTCCACTGCTGGACATATGCCTCCCCCCAATGAAGCCAAAGCGACCGGTCCTGAGCGTATCGCATCCATCGGATTCCCACGACTCTCTCCAGCTCATCGGTCCACTTTGTGGGAAGCCTTCCAACGTTGCGCCTTCTGGTACGCAGTTGCCACTCCAGAACCTTTCGACCTCATTAATTATCTGTTGTGCAAGAAAATTGCCCTGCCTGCTTAAGTTTGGCGACTCTTCGGGCTAATATAATAATGGGTGCAGTGTCATTACACACAAAAGACATTTGAACTTTTATAAACACTTCAGCCATGGAAGAAGTTTTTTAATAATTTTTCGTTTGACTTTCTGCTCTAAAAGACACGGGCCATTTTAATTTTAGCATATTTTTTCATGCAGGCAATGAACGTAGGACCTTCAAAAGGTGGATCGATGCCCTGCTAAAGGTCGTTGGATGCGAGTAGTATAAGACCGGTGTAGTGGGAATAGTTGTAAGTAGCTTAATCATGTTCAGTAGTGAACATCTTCCTCTATGTACTGGCAAATCTTAGGGGATAAGGTTGGAATCCAATGTGCACACAGCATACAATTTTAATCCGAGTTAGTTTTAATCCGTGGTGCTTTGCAACTGAGTTTATCCCAGTTGTAAACGCCCCTTTGTGCCTATTGGTTTAGCTCTGTACTGTCTCATGCTTGATAAGGAGGGAAGTGAAAATAATGTTCTCTCTTACTCCTCCGCTATTCTTTTCTGATTAATCTTGTTTCGGGATCCAAGACAGTTGAATCGTTATCCAGTACTCTCTGAGCTTCGTTAACTCGTCGCTCTTCTGGTGATCGCCATTGTTGATACTTGCTTTCTGTGGAAATAGTGTGCCAGTAGTCTAAAGTAATAGTGAGTTGACGTATGGCTGTGAATGCAACGGTAAATCGCAATAACGGTACATAAGACAGGCCAAAAATCTGGCCAACAAAATTTCAGCAATTTTCATAAATCGTTCGACCTAACCAAAATCATAATATCTAACGAAGTGCCCCTACTTATACGCGTATCAAATCGGCAACTGGTACATTTACCGAGTACTTGTAATAAATTATGATTTGTTAAGCAACAATGGAGCGAATTTCGTCACACTTATCATGTACAGGACAGAAAAGCAGAAACAAAAGTACTGGTTAAGCGCGTATAACAAAGATATTGTGATTCAGTAAACTGTGGGGCCACTCGTTCTGGATACTCATATGTATATATCTCACACAAATATGTATCTTCACGGGACCATACCAAACGTAACCACCAATAGCTGTTATAACGTTCAATTCAACCTCCCTTCACAGTGCAGAGGCACCATAATCCATACTAATAACATAAATGCGAAAGAAGCTCGGGCTGCTTGTAAACTGCTGATACAATTTCGATGAAAGGCAGGTATACAGAGGGTTACGGAAATACGTGGTCAAAAAAAAAATGACCTCCCATACTAATTTTGATCATTGCTAAAGGAAACATTTTGAGGAGCTCGTGGCTAAAGTAATAACAGCCGCACGGATCGATCCATCAGGTTAAGCTACGCTTGCCGGGATTGGTCCATGGATGGGTGACCATCTTTATATACCGAGACTCCTCCGTGCCTTGGAAAGCACGCTAAGCCGTTGGTCCCGGCTGCCAATCGTGGATCTTTGACAGTCGTTACGGGTCGTCAGAAGCCCGAAAGTCTGACATCCAGTCTTATCAAGGGGTATCGTATTACCCAGTAACTGGGTTGTGGAGGTCAGATAGGCAGTCGCTCCATGTAAAATACTGGTATTCAGTTGCATCCGGTTAGACTGGAAGCCGACCCGAAGATAGTTGGGAAAAGGTTAGGCAGATTGACTAATTTTGATCATCATCATCATCAGCCATTTAATGCCTCCACTGCTGAGGCACAGGTCTCCTCTCTGTGAGAGGGTGTGGGCCGTAATCCACCACGCGGGCCCAGATAATTTTGGTTACCTGTAGGTGTATTCGCTAACTCAGTTGCCATCAATTTGATAGGCACTTTGTAGTACATTGCTGTTCTAACGTATAGGAATACCGTAGTGCCTATTATAATCGATGTCTACCGGGCAATGTACTGCAAAGTGCCTATCAAATTGATGTCAACTGAGTTAGCGAATACACCTGCTGATGATAACTTTGTACAGAACGCCTATTTTATTTTTTTCGGCATTTGCTGTGGTTTTCTTGAAGAAAGTTGTTCTTTTATTTGTTCTGCATTGTGCATTTATGCTGAGCAATGGCTGTTTTGCGTGGATGTGACGCATGTTTTCCCTCAGCTTTTTCTTTTTTTGTTGTGTTTCTTTGTCTTTGCGTCATGTACAGCGCAAATAAACCTATTTTCTTTCTTCTTTCTTTCTTTTCTATGGCCATAAACAGGATTTAAAACATGACCACGCATTTCCGTTACGCTCTTTACAGATAGATTGGACCTTGGAGAAGGACACAGATACTTTTTAATCCGAGGGTACATTTCTTCGCGATAATATCCGAATCTCACACGGACTAAGCCGCTGGTAGAAGTTAGTCTATACTAATATTGTAAAGAGGAAAAATTTTTTGTTTGTTTGTATGTTTATTTGTTTGTACCGAATAAGCTCCTAAACTACTGGACCGATTTTATACAGTTTTCACCATTAGAAAGCTAAATTATCAGCGAGTAACATAGACTACTTTTAATCCCGGGAAAAATAATAGTTCCCGCGGGATAGGTCACGGGAGCGAAGCCACGGGCAAAGTGCTAGTCTTTAATATAATCATCATGGTGTATGTTTCAGCCGCTGAGCAGTGTTGAATATGTTGCCCTGAAAAGCGCCATTCGTCATACTATTTGTACAGCTTGGTCGATGAACAACAACGATATTTAAAAGAATCTTTGTTGCAAGCAGCTCAGTAACTCTTCAAGTGTTGGTTAATTAACTACACATTTAACGAATAGTTTATCAGTAATAATAAAATCTAGCCCTATAATGGCTTTCACGACGTTATTTGTGACTGTCTCGATGATCGTCATCGCAAATGGTAAGTGCGTTTGTTTCTTATTTTCCTTTTTCATGTTTTCACATAGTTACTTACCGTTACAGTGATATGACAAAAGTATTTATAGATGATACATGTCGATAGTATGCTTAGACTATGAAAGGTTATAGACGGAACGTCATTGGACATTAAATGAAGCAGGATCGTTAAAATGTGTGAGTGACTTTGACGAACGTAACGATGATGTATCGGCTTCCCATTTTATCTATGTTAGCTTATTTCGCGTGTACAGATACAAGCCGGCTTCTCATTCTGGTACTTCAGATTGCTGTATTTTAATACTCCCGTCTGTAACCTTTCATAGTTAAGGATAGTATGTGTCAGAAACCTTGATGGCAATCGAAACAAAACTCGATGAATTTTTGTGTTCTTCGATCATCATTTTTGTTAATCATCAAAGTTATTATTGTTGCTGTTTCTATAAACATTTACCTACAGTAAATAAATATATATGTTTTATATATAAATACTTCTACCCCACACATAATTTCTTACGACTGTAGATGTTCAGTTTTAGTTATTAGTTCCGATTTTATGCCAACTATTCTGATTCTTTCTATATTTGAAGCTGTTCTTTTTTTATGTAAATTTTGTTTAAACCAATGCAAGATTTTACTTGAAATACGCTTGATATGATGATAGAAATCTAGAATATTATAACAGCATGTTATCAAGTTGACTTTAGATTCTATTGAGTATGCACAGTTGTTTAAATACAGACAGCGGTCATAGATATTTGTAGAGGTGTTTTATAAGTTAGGTACTCAACGACCCTTTATATTAATATTATATTTTGTTTTCAACTCATTGAAAAAATAATGGTTGTTTTGATGCTTTTGCTTTAAAGTTAAAACGATGGTTTCGGTTGTGTATGAGTGCGTGAGGGACAGAGAGGTGTGTGTGTGTTTGTGCTCTGGTCTCCGCACTACTAGGGACCGCACAGGCAGTCGTGAACAGGTCCCGTAGAACATAGCGCGCCAGTCTAATGTTTGAAACCTTGATTCTTATCTTAAATATTATAGTTTAAAAGAACTAAAAAACACACTTAGAGTGCCTGACGTCATTATACTTTACGCAAAAAGCGTGTTAAAAAATGGAACTCCTCATATTATTACCTGTAATAACAGTACCTTACAGAATCGATGCCATTGTTATATAATCGCTATGCCTAATCCTTACTAGAACATACGGACAACATTTTTGTATAATCAAATGTTTGTTTTCATCTAAACAGGGCTTAATTTTGGCCACTTCTTTTTAGCGGGCTTTCCAGGATGGCCTAACAACGATAATCCATTCCCAGGGTGAGTAAAGAGCATGAGGAACCAACAAGCTAAAAGTATCCTTCGACCGAAAGATCAAATCGTGAAGTCTGAAGTAAACAAAAAAATATATATAAAGAAGATCTTCAACGGTAATAGACAAATACAGGGTGTAACGGAAAGGCGTGGTCATGTTTTAAATACTGCTCTGTCCATTAAAATTATCAACTTTGGAGGTATGCGGAACAGGACATAAAGTCCCGCAAACCTCCATTGAAAACGGAGGATCCTCCGACCAGACGGGTGTTGTGTCTGGTCCGGGCAATGGTTGATTTCAGACTATTGTATTAAGTTCAATTCGCGCGGAGAACTCTGCTGAACGCGATATAGGATTTGCGAGTTTTTAGTTCGTAGGTGGCGTCTTAGATGTTGCTACATCCCTCCCCTCCGGAGATCCGAGATCGAAGTTCTTGATGAGTCGGCCATACATCTTGTGATGCTTGCGGATCCGACTCACTGGAACCAATTCCAGTGAGTCGGAACCGGAAGCCGCATAGTTCACGGTGAGTCGGAACTGTCTGTGGTGATGCCCCAGTGAGTCGGGATAGTACTGTCCCAGTGAGTCGGGGTGATGCTGTCCCAGTAAGTCGGGATGATGCCCCAGTGAGTCGGGGTGATGATGTCCCAGTGAATCGGGATGATGCCCCAGTGAGTCGGAGTGTTGATGTCTCAGTGAGTCGGGATGATGCTGCAGGCTCCAGTGGGTCGTAACGGTGCTGTGCGACGTAGTGGCTTCACTGCAGTCGTCGACCAAGAGAGAATCTTCAATCGGTCGAAAGTGCAGTTCGCTGTGCCAAGATCGCTGATGAGGTTGATGTTGATGAAAGAGGCTGAGGATGCTGACCAGGAATCCGCGTTCGCTGCATGCTGGTGGTCAGGATACCCGTAGAAAACGTTGGTACTGGCTGGCTTAATGACTCGTTACTCAAGAGCTTGAAGGAAATGATGATGATGACGTCACGCTGGAGTAGCTGCACGAATGCTGCGCTGACGTTCATGCACGAGGGTCACCAGTTTGAAGGCATGCGGAACGGTGTAAAGTCCCATAAACCTCTATTGAAAAGGGAGGATCCTCCGACCAGACGGGTGTTGTGTCTGTCCGGGCAACTGCCCGATGGTTGATTTCGGACTGTTGTATTAAGTTCAATTCGCGCGGAGAACTCTGGTTGCGCGATGTAGGATTATCGAGTTTTAGTTCGTAGGTGGCGTCATAGATGTCGCTACACCACATTCTTCGAGAAAGTCAGAGTAAATTCCCAAAAAAAAAGGAAGAAAATCCTTGCAAAGAACTATCCATAAGTTAAAATATTTTTTTTCGGATTTGTCTATGACTTTCTTGAAGTCTTGTTTATTTCTACGGGTAGAAGTAGTATTCAAAGAATGACCACCCAATTCCGTCACAACCTGTATATTGTCATAAAAATGAGTCATTAATTTACTAAATAATTTGTTTCAGATTCCCCGCACCGATGGTAAGATTCTAGAACTGTAAAAAATCACGTACACACTACACAATACATGCAAAATGCGCATAGTTCGTCTTTGATTTGATTGGGATAGATGAGTTATTGGTGCCTATGTTTCTGATAAATATAATTTATTGTTTATTTATTTGTCATTAACTAACACTATCGTTCAGCTGCATCCCGTTAGACTCAACATATTAGGAAAAGTTAGGGTGGTGATGGGTATTTTATGTCATTATTTGCAGATGCCAGCACTACGTTTCGGTCCCTTGGCTTCTCAACCCTCCATACCCGGAATGCCCACCTTCGGGCAAAATTTTCCCTTTTTCCAGCTCCCCGTTTTCCCCACCATGCCTACCATGACTTTCCCACCTTTGCCATCAGCTGTAGACATAGCTAATGCGAAACCGAGCAATGGAGGGACTTTCACCGGCGTGATGATCAGCTCGAAGACTGAAGCGAAGAGGAAAGAGGATGGAACTATTGTTAAGGAGAGTGGTTCCACAGTCCTGATGAACAACGATGGAGTGGTAACAGTGAAGAAAAGTATGTTACCAGTTTTTATGATTATTTTCATGTCTTGTTTGTTAACGTTCTCGTCCTATCCTTAACGTACTATCATACTAGTATCATAAATGTAAAATCCTGCATGTTTGGATTTACAGACGATGACAAATATTAAAGGAAGTTGTTATTAAAACAATTAGTTAGATGTCATACTTAAAAAAGTTGTATCATGTGATTTAAGTTAAGAATACAGCCAGATATGATGAGTATATAAATAAGTTAATCAAAACCGTGTAAAAAATAATTAGAAAATATACTTTGTAAAATAAATTTAGTGGGCAAAAGCATCCCGGTACTTGCTGCGCGTAACGCTTCAACGTAGCTCGTACTATAGCAGTGCTTGCTACGCGTAACGCTTTAACGTAGCTCGTACTATAGTGATTGCGTTGCGTATTATTGTTTAAAAAAGTTAAAACAAATCAAACAAGAAAGATGATTTAATGATAATATAATAATTTTTCAGCTGGAAACGCACCTGATTTACCGACTAAGTACGTATTCTTTGAGTAATACTATATGTGTGTCCTCATGTGTGTCTTTAAGTAAACAAAATGCGATTTTTTTACGACTAGCTGTAATAATAATTAAACCAATGTGTTATGCCCTACGGAATTCAATCATCTTAAGTTGTACCTATTTTTGTCAGTTGTGTAGTACCTACGCTAACACTGTGATATTTTGGAAAATCCAATGTGTCTATTGTCATAAAGAAAAAAATACGCTTCATACTAAATTATTTGTTCAGCCGCGAACCAGATGGGATCTCCCATTGTCTTAAATGATGAATTTCTATCCAAACCTTCATCTTCTATTTTGAGGGTGTATTTTCGAAAATCCTTCCTTATGGCTCAACCCTTCATTCCTTGTGGCAGAAGGTAGTACATAGCTCGCAGAACTGATAGTCGATGGGGCCGAAAGGTTCTGGAGTGGCGACTGCGTTTCGGAAGATTCAGTGTTCATCAATTTGATAGGCACTATGCAGTACATTGCTGGGTGTACATCGATTATAATAGGCACTACATTTTTGTTTTCCTATACCTACGTCAAAGTAGCAAGGTACTGCAAAATGCCTATCAAATTGATGTCAACTGAGTTAGCGAATACACCTGCTGGTGAGGGTTGCGGCAATCGGATGGATGCGAGACGTACTACAGCCCCGTTAGCCAAATAACTTTTATAATAGCGCTGACACTAACGCTTCGTGCAAAATGTATGGCAAGGACATTACCTGCGGAGAGAACTGTCACGTGACTCACGCCCAGTAATGTCGTTGCCATACATTTTGAACGAAGCGTTAGTGTTAACGTTAACAGAAAAGCATTTTGTCTAAACCCCCCAGGACCGGTCTTTGTGGCGATACTTGGAGAAGTATTATGTCTAGTTGTAGACGTCTTTCGGCTGAAATGATGATGAGTGCTCAACCCTTGTTATAAAAGGGACTTTGTGGAACCCTTGTCTAGACCACGTGGTTAAGGCTGTGTTAATAAGTTTTGTTAAAATTATTTATTAATTAATCATTATAAATTTTTAATTTTAATTAAATTTATTTATTATAATTTATTAATTTAAAATCTGTTAATGAATTTTGTATTTCCTATACATTTCAGTGCTCCACCGACAACGGTAAGCAGCGAAAAGGAATAATTGGAATCAAATTATATAATTTATTCATACATACATAACAAATATAAAATAATACTATACATAATAATAACACGTACTAAAATAAATTTTATTATTAACCGCAGGAGGATGACAGTTCAGAATGAGGTAACTACAAAAACCACTAACCATATTTACTAAATACTAATTTTCAAAGACGAACTCTGCTCTTCTTCTTCTTCTATTTACTTTCTACAACTATACACTACACACTTTTATTTTCTCTACATACTTTTCTCTTCACTACACATTTTTCTCGTGATCTATGTTTTTTTTTTCAATGATATTAAACTTATTTCTTGTTTTGTTACA
The DNA here is from genome assembly GCA_951329385.1 of Polia nebulosa. NCBI lineage: Eukaryota > Metazoa > Arthropoda > Insecta > Lepidoptera > Noctuidae > Polia > Polia nebulosa. The sequence continues at coordinate 10,472,567 of OX589588.1, read as the reverse complement.
GCCTTTTGTTTTCGCCGACATAAAGGTATACTGTATGATTTGATTTTAATCCGTATTATATCAACATTATTTGTAAAACTCGCTACTCATAGATATGCTTACGTAGTTTAAATGCTGCATAGAAAATTTTGAATGAAGAACATGCTAATCAGTGTGTAAACTCACATGGTTATTTTTTTATGGTTCCTTGCCCGAAGAGTAACCAACGGAACCCTATTACTAGGCCTCCGCTGTCCATCCGTCCGTCCGTCCGTCTGTGTGTCTTTCAGGGCGCTGTATCTCATAATCCGTAATAGGTAGACAGTTGAAATTGTCACAGAATGTGTATTTCTGTTACCACTATATCAACAAATACCCTACTAGAATCGTGTATTTTTCCTCGATCTTAATATTGGCAACCAGTAGACGCGTAGGTATAATCTTGTACGATGGCACGGAACCCTGCGCGACGGCGCGAGTCCGACTCGCACTGGGCCGGTTTTTTATGAATAAGTCCCAATATGTTTCCGTAGCCAGGTTTACCCCAGGTTGCGTAGTTGGACATCATGCAACCTACATATATATTATCTACATAATATTATTCTTTTTGAACTTAGTACTCATAAGTCATAAAACTTGAATAATTTTTTGCATGAAATGCCTATAATATAATTAAAATACAACTAGTACTTCAAAACCAAAATACATGTCATGATCACTTTAACCGCAAATCTCTAAATGCTATTTCTATTTCTTTCAATCGTTTGGAGATGACAGAGACAGAACGACGTTTTACCTAAATAAGTTTAACTTTAATAGCCATATTTATGAAACTCACTAACCATATGCTTGGTTTAAACACTGATTAGCTGATTCTAAACTCAAATAACATACGTCTCATCCATTAAATTCAACTGTATATAGGGAGCGGGCAGGAACCATAGTCCTCGGCACATAAATTAATGTCAATGTCAAGTATTCATACAGTAAAAGTTGTGGATTTTGCTCACTAGATGCCAGTCTACGTTATGGGTGCTACATGTGTGCCTAATGCGTGTGTGTAAAAAAATTTTGAAAGTTTTTTCGAAAAAGTAAAAGTTTCGAATTTATTCCACTAGATGGCACAGACTACGCCATGCACGCTCCTTATAGGACAAAACCTCCAAACAATTAGTCAGCATCACTTTACCACCTTACTCGTACCTACCCTTTTTCCGGGTAGAAATGTTGAAATAGGAACCTGCCAGCTAATCACATGGTATTTTTTATAAAGAATGCCCTAAATGCATTTATTGGTTTCTGATGCAAACGGGCCTGAGGATTAGTTATATTTCTGTTAAATTAGTAAACAATCAAGTAAGTTCTGGCTACAATTTGTCAACTGATTTAACAATATTTGTCATTTATCTTGCAGCCTCCTGCACTGAAATTTTGTACGTAATCAAGTTATTACCTAACGCCCAGTTCCAATCCCTAAACCTCCTTTTAAACCGGGAGTAAAGCAACACCAGTATTAGCTTTGGTTTAAAAAATATTCATACATTCCACGAACATCTAAACCGAGTTCAAGAGCTGCCAGTATCATCAATGTTGTGCAATATTGACACTTCTTCTTCTTAGCGTGTCGATGGCAAATATAGTTTTTAAATATAACGTTGGCTCAGTATTCAGCCACAGCAACAGCATTTACTAATGCAGCCAAAAGGTCCTCTCATGTACAGGTGATAGCATGCTGCGCAAGATGAGAAATGGGCCATGGTCTGCGGAGAGACTCCTCATAATCGCCGAAGATCGAAGCCATCCGAGAACCCCACATGTGGAGGTTGTTTTTACTGTGGCCGACCTGGGTACGGAGTCTATTTAGAGTTTTCCAGGTCAACCACGGCAACGCTTGCCCAAGTGGAAGGCTCTTCAATGGCTTGATGAAATAGTTAGATATACCGAGCTACTCTCCCCGGAGGTCGCATCTTTCTGAAGCGGAGTTGCTCTCAATATTGACACTAACATCTCATGAACGCGGTTTAGATGTTTGGCTTTACTTTACTCTGGGTTAATAAGAATAGGGTTAGGTCCAATTGCACCAAAAACTTAACACAGAGTTAGTTGCAAACACGAGCTTTAAAGACCAAGTACTGAATATAGGGCCCGAGTTAGTTACTAACTCGTGCCCATTATGTATGAAGTTCGTAGTAAATAAGTTTAACCTTGATTGGTGCAAGCGGGCCTTAGTGATTGGAAACTGGGCTTAAGACTTTCAATTTCTTTTTACACTTTTCTTCATGCAATTTCTTTTAATCTGTAGTGTTGTGAGTTTTTGTTACAAAGTTGTTTTATTGAAAAGGTACACGCTTATCTGCACGTGTTTTTTGTTCTTGTTGTTTTCACTGTGTGTTGTACGAGTATTTGATTAATCCTACACTTGTTTGAAATATTTTTTTTGTATATTTTCCGATATTATATATATATGTATATTAGGTCCCCACCTATGAAATCAGGGTTTTCAAGTTTCATTTTTCATACTAACATTTTCTTAATTTATTATGCTTTACCAGTTTAGATTTAATAAGTTATTCAACCGACGAAAAAGAATTAAAAACCAAAAAAATAAATAAACCTTTTAAGTCTTGAGCTTATTTACCTACATAAAATAACAAATTTTATATAAACTAATTTTTAGTGGGCGCCAAACAACAATCTGATTATTTAATATCTAAATTTTATATGTACGTAGAAATGAAGAAGGCTAGATGTAGGTAATTATTTAATTAATCATTTTATTATTTGGCGCCGACTCAAAATTAGTTTATATAAAATTACTAACAAATATGAACACTAATGTTTTAAAACTTTTATGCAATAATGTTTAAAAACTAAGATAACGTATGCCACTTAGATAAAGCAAAAAAAAAAAGTTTTGGCTAAGTTAAAATAAATAGTGGTTTCATTTCTGCTAACAAAAAGAGGAGTCATTTTTAAGGTTTTTTTTTTGTATAAAACTATAAGTAATAAGGTTTTTTTTACTATTGGCAGTTGTCTATGACGGTCATTATTCGATAGAATATCAAACAATTGATGAATATTTTAATTCATAGAAGTGACGAGGTTCTCTATTTGTGAGAAAAAAACGCCAATTTCATATGTGGGAACCCAATATTATATATTAGCATGGAATAACGGCCGATACGTATCAATGCAATATGGCGAATTCACTTGCGAAATGTTTAACAAAACCATAAGTTTGAAACTTGCGTTGGTTGACTCATGCATCGGTTTGATGTGTTTGCCTAAAACCCGGTTGCAGGCCAAGAGCTAAGCTAAGTTAGTATAGCTTATGTATCTACTAACTATGAATCAGAATTAGAATATTTAATTGTAAACATCAGGGGTCGCGGATAAATTCGAAACAGAGTTACCTCGCCCCTGGGCACTCAGGCAACTGAAGGAACAGGGGTGGGTTTTAGTCAATAAAAGTCTGACATGCCCTCCAGCTTCACCTAGAGCGAGAGAAGTCATTGGATGATTTCGCAACCCCACAAAAAAAAATAGAGTTACACGGTACCTATGTGAGATGTTATATAGGGTGACTGGTAATCAGTGACCGATACTTAAACACGTGATTGTACTCATGATAACAAACAACTTTCCCAAAGAAAGATTTTATTTTTACTCATTCACTTTTATCACAATAACACAGCCTTATGAAATTCGAGCGCGCGCGCCTATGACCTATCAGCTGATAGCCGCGTGACGCCGTTTTTTCTTTGGGAAAGTTGTTTGTTATTATGATTACAATCACTTGTTTAAGTATCGGTCACTAATTACCAGTCACCCTATATGTTCATAGGTTCTCTATGTTTTGCCATTAGGCGTACAAAATAATTTAATTAATTTCATTTTTCTTTTCATATTACCAATTAAAAATTATAGAAAGAACTAAAAAAAACTTTTTTACAAAAAGATATGAGTAAGCGACTTCCAAAAAAAGTGCAAAATAACTTTAATTTCGGAAGTCGGTGTCAAAAAACGAAGACACAAAACCAGGAACACCGACTTCCGCAATTAAAGTTATTTTGCACTTTTTTTGGAAGTCGCTTACTTATATTTTTTTGAATAGCCTTTGTTTATTGGGTGGGCAATCTTCAAATAACTTCTTCCGCTCTGGGTGGTGCGGGAGGGTGTGTCAGACTCTTACTGACTAAAACCCACTCGTGTTCCTTCAGTTGCCTGTACCAGGGCCGTGGTGACACCTTCAATCACTCCCGTGAGGCTGTGACCCTGGCAGACATTTAATAGCCTGACAAAGAATTTTGAGCCCGCTCATAGGGCTACTTATTCCACTATCCACTAATGATGTTTCCAATATGTCTAGCATTCAATTATTATGTGTGGTTCAATGGGGTTATGTCTATATTATAAGTCCTGTTGGAGGAATCTCCATTCCACTTGACTCCGTCGCCACGACAACAGATCACCCTTCGATTAATGTCATTAAAAAAACAAGTTATAACTGACAATTTGGTTGAGTCAAGTGGAGGAAATGACTCAGTACGCTACAAACAACGTTAGAATATTTACGTCTTGAGAAAGATTAGGTACATTAATTGTTTTCTTTATGTTTAGATCCCGCCTCCTAAGTTCCAGTTCAAAAATTTCGGTTACCGTCATTTCATTGATCCTAAGAAGATAGAGAGCTACGTGCCGGGTGAAGGCGAGACCTTCGTGGCACACTCCTCCAAAGTTAAAAGCTTCTCCACGAATGACAATGGTAAAGTCAATCAAGGAGCCAGTTTTGAGTCAGTTGTCAACGACAATGGCCGTGTTAATAAAAAGCATTATACTTTTGGTGATCCACCCTGTTAAAACTGTTTTCGTAAAGGCTCCTGCAGACAGACCCGACGCGACAATGAGACAACGATCATTTATTCATATACTAGCAAACCACCCCAGCTTCGCACGGGTACAAATTATACACCTTAACCTTCTTCAACAATCACTCTGTGTATAAGTGAAAAACACATGAAAATCCGTAGAGTAATTAGTTTTACAATATGTAGTTATAATGTTTAATCCCTGACATACCGTAAGGCCCCTGGTGACGGGGAACTATAGATTTTCTATTGTGTCTGTTATTCCTGTAACTGACAGGTGGATAATCCACCCATAAAACTATTTCTACACAAAATGGTCTACACATCGTTGTCGCATTTTTGCGTCGCGCCTGTCTACCTTACATTACGTCTTCAGTTTAGTTAGTGCAGTCAGTGTTTAATAATGGACGTAAACTTTAATTTATCTTAAATCAAGGCTTATATGTAAAGTATTCATAATCATTAATTTTCTTCAATGTTATAATCCGTAATTTTAAGTTTTGTATACGAATCCATTCCTTTTCGATTCATTATGTTAATAAATTTTTTGAAAAGTCTAGTTTTTAGGTTTCATTTATTTCCTGCAATATTCTTACAATTTTTATTCGATAAGTTTCAGTATAGGAACTTAATTAGAATAAGTAATGACTACAAAAAAAAAACTGGCACTCCGGGAGTACCGACAGAAGTGAAAACTTGAATAAAATCGGTGTCGGTTTTCACTTCAAATGAAAACAATCCGCTACAAGGTTACGATGGTCGGTGACGGCGACGCGCGAGTTCAATAGTTTTTTTCCCATCTCGAAAATGCCCAACGCGCCTAAAGAAGTTTTCACTTAAGGGTCTACCCGCCAAGTGGCGTCCTCATTAAATAAAAAATCGTAGCCTAGCATAGAAAATAAATATTAAAGAATCCAGCGTCACGTTTGTTACAAAGAGGATAAAGTATTTTACGTTATTAAAACAGGTCTCAAAATGTTTCGTATAAAAAAAAATTGTAAGCAAAAGTGTCAAAAACGGCCGTGTTTGGTTCCGAACCCGAAGGTTTAAACGGAGCCCTATTGCTGTCACACACTTGTCCGTCTGTCTGTCTGTCCGTCGTCTGTCACACAGGTTTTACAGGCAAACGGTTGGAGCCACAATCACGTTAGTACTATTATTTATTCTGTGCTTGTATCTTAAAATTTTCACAGTAAGCATCTTGTTGACCCAAAGGGCCAAAGCCATAAAAATAGTCAAAAATACATTTGGTACGGAACCCTAAATGTGCGAAGTCCGACACGCACTTGGCCGGTTGTTTTTTGAGGGAGGGAATGTCAGTCTCTTACTGACTAAAACCCGTGTTTCTTCATTTGCACTTTGCGTTCCAGGGCAGCGGTAACTCTTTCTATTAATTTATTAACACTGGCGGACGTAAATAAACTTTTTCGGTTACCTTAAAATATCCGTAACCATCTTTAATAAAAATCTAATAACAGTTCCTTTTTATTCGCCAGATTTAGATGTTATTACGTTTTTAACCGACTTCAAAAAGATGAAGGTTATCAATTCGGATGTTTGTATTTTTTTTTATGTTTGTTCGGGCATAACTCCGTCACATATATACGGATTTTAAAAATTATTTTTTTGTTCGAAAGGGATTTATACCGAAATGGTCCCATTTAAATTTCATATAGATCTGATGGTGAGTTTCCGAGACAAAAAAAGGAACTCTTCAAAAAATGACAGCATATCAACTGCGATTGCTACGAATGGGGAACCACAACTAAAAAGTGAAAAATGTTTTTTTTTTACAAAACAAATAGAACCGACTTCCAAAAAAAGTGCAAAATAACTTTAATTTCAGAAGTCGGTGTCAAAAAACGTAGACAAAAACCAGAAACGCCGTCTTCTGAAATTAAAGTTATTTTGCACTGTTTTTGGAAGTCGGTACAATTTTTTTTGTAAAAAAGTTTTTTGAAATCCTATTTATGAAGTCCTTATATGTAGTGGTTTCTACGGTATTTTATAATATTATATTATGTAGTTAAAACTACACACACTTTGTTCATATCTTCTTTCAGTTTTTACGAATTATCGATGGGATTCTCAATTAAATATACACGTATGTGTAATATTAATACTCCTGGCGTTTAACAACATGTATTGCCATCGCAGCAGCAATTTGCTCTAAAACCAGTGAAGGCACATTAGAATAGATTAGAATAAAACTTTATTGTACACCAAAACAGTCACACAATTGTTATACACGAGCACCTGTGAAGCCCCGCGGCCAAATCCGGGTTGTCAAATTGAACCCCGACGACAACCCGGGTTGACAGCCGATTTTTTTTTTTTTTTTTTTTCTCTTTAATTTTTTTTTTTTGTCCGACTCACCAGTGAGTTGCGGGGCTTTAAATCTATGGGTACAATGGCGGTCTTATCATTATCAGATTTCTACCAGACAACCTTGGGATGTACTGAAAGGGTAGTCTGCGGTGCACTGCTAATAAAATAAAAGCACGTCAAAATTTGTACACATATCACATTTTATATTTCCAACGCAAGTCCTATTATAAGACATATTTAAGTTACTATTTACTACTAAAACTGTTTTCAAGGATTACATTTTTTTCAGTACATAAACACAACAAGCAATATTTGAGCAGAAAACACAGACAACTAAAATTTACCAAAATGGTGCTAACGAGACCCTAACACTAATCCTTTACCGTCTGTCTGTCACAATAAGCTATTTTTCTATACCGTAATACGAGGCCATGCAAATGATACAAATAAATAGTGGTAATGAGTTCAACGCCCATGTGCGGAGTCTGACTTTCATTGCGTTGTATATTATTTCCATCTATCTATACATATAAAATGCTTTGTCCTGAATGACTGACTGACGAATCAACACACAGCCTAAACCGCTGATCGCAGAGACCTGAAACTTTGAGGGTGTGTTCTTTGTATGATATAGGCATCCGATAAGAAAGGATTTTCTGAAAATCTACCCTCGAGGGGGTAAAAAAGGGGGGCAAAGTTTGTTTGGGACAACGTGATTCCTTGGTCCAATCTACTTCAAATTTTGCATAAACCTTTTTTAACAGAATTGATGGAAGACGTGTTCGTATTTTATGGAAATTCATCTCCTAACGGGGTTAAAAAGGGGTAGAAAGTAATTTTAGCGGTGATTTGCTTCGAAGTTGATATCAGTACTCCTTAGTGCTTTTGATTTAAATTAGATTTTATTTTGACACATGTTTGATAATTCCATCTGATTTTATTAATAAAAGGAATCTATTATGTATTGTTTTCCGCATGTTTTTTACATTTATAAATTTGTCTATTTTTAAAAAAATACAACCGACTTATAAAAATTACAAAATAACTTTATTTTCAGAAGTCGGTGTTTACATTTTGTTTTTTCTTCGTTATTTGACACCGACTTCCGAAATTAAAGTTATTTTGTAATTTTTATATGTCGGTTGTATTTTTTGTAAAAAAGTTTTTATTTTTCACTTTATAGTTGTTGTACCCCAGAAGTAAAACTAAATATTAAAGTTATGCCCGAATGGATAACCCCAATAACATGGAATTTCAACATTTGGAGAATACCAAAACGTCATCTGTGTATACATATTTTGTGTTTAAGTTGATTTTTTCAAAAAGTGCTGATTCCATTTCGATAAAATTTATATGGGACTACCTCTGAAGTATGACCTACCAAACAATAAAAGAATCATCAAAATCAATTTAGAAATGGCGGAGATATCACGTAACAAACATAAAAAAACATACAGACGAATTGAGAACCTCCTCATTTTTGAAGTCGGTTAAAAATGGCAGCAGAGTTTGTTAGCATCAATGGGAAATTAATAAACTTTACTATTGTACCAAAAGTGGGGGATGGCGCATGCCTTTTCCGTACGCTTTCTTATTTGTTATACGGCACACAAGAACGCTCAATGATATTCGTATAGAAATTGTGTGTCATGTGACGAACAATTAGGATGAATTTGCTGTTATGTCTCATGACCGTCATAGCAACAATCATGGGACAAAAGAAGAGTAGGTTAACGGATAAATTCATAACAGAGTTACCGCTCCCCTGGGCACCCAGGCAGGGAAGGAACAGGGGTGGGTTTTAGGCAGTAAGAGTCTGACTTGCCCTCGCGCTCCACCCAGAGCGGGAGATGTTATTTGATGATTTCCCAACAAACAAAAAAAAAAATGGTACGACTACTTAATATGCCGTGGAATTAAGGGATGGTATTTGGAGGGGGGGAGGGGTTAGAACCCCCCCCCATGAAAGAAAAAGCAAGAAGACCCCTCCCTTTTTTTAATGAATTTTTAAAAATCGGATTTTGAGGTTATGTTTACGTATTTTTTTTGTCGATTTAAAGGGAGGACGGGAGAGGAGGGAAAATGTAGACCCCTCTCCATGATGAAAAAGTTGTGGGAGCCCCGCCCCCCACCCCTTTAAAATACATATTTTATTTTCATGTTTATTTAAACTTTAAAACTCTACACTATAATAAAGATTGTTATATTGTATATGTATTCAAACATTTGAACATAATAATTTACATGATAAAACAAAATTAAAAATGATAAACCAAATAAAAATCCTATTATGACCATTTTCGACTTCTACGCGGACGAAGTCGCGGGCAAAAGCTAGTATACATATATTATGTGACTGTAGTTTGTTTCATGATAACATATCAACTGCACTCTACGCTCGTTCAAGACATCAATATGAGCTTCTACTGACAGTTCGTGTATTAAACGATTGCAAAACGAATCACCTAGCTAGGGGCTGAGTCTCAATGGATCGTAGATGTACTACTCTACCGCGCACAACACCCCGCCAGGAACGGAAGTCGTCTACAGACTATTCCGAGCCCCGACATCGAACTGAAGTAAATTTGAACCTTCGTAGCCGTGATGCACGCGTTTAACGGACAGCACCGATCTACGCGATCCAAATGGGCTTCGACGTCGCACCTCAAGTGGTGAAGCACGACTAGCAGAGTCACATTGTTTAGAGCCTCCCGACTCTCGGGGCTCCACAGTGATATCCTTGCCGAATTTGACTAGATGGGTTTCACCCTTAATGGCGATCAGAGTATATCCCAGCGGATGATAGCTTCGCACCACCGGCCGTTCGACCGAGTGCATGAACCAAATGTCCGACACCGTGGTTATTGTGGGACTAAACGGTATTACTATCGCAACGACATGCCATCAGTAGGGTAAAACTGACCTGTCTCACGACGGTCTAAACCCAGCTCACGTTCCCTGTTAGTGGGTGAACAATCCAACGCTTTGTGATTTTCGCTTCACAATGATAGGAAGAGCCGACATCGAAGGATCAAAAAGCAACGTCGCTGGGGACGCTCAGCTGCCACAAACCACTTATCCCTGTGGTAACTTTTCTGACACTTCTTGCTAAAAACTCTTTATACAAGAAGATCGATAGGCCTTGCTTTCGCAGTCCCTATGCGTACTGAACATCTGGATCAAGCCAGCTTTTGCCCTTTTGCTCTACGAGAGGTTTCTGTCCTCTCTGAGCTGGCCTTAGGACACCTGCGTTATTATTTGACAGGTGTACCGCCCCAGTCAAACTCCCCACCTGGCAGTGTTCTCGAATCAGATCACGCAACAGTTAGCAACAAACGTTGCCGCTATGTCGCCACTTTTTACGCTTGACTCACAAAAACCGCACGCTAGTCAACAGTATTAACCGCGCACCGCTTCTGTTCAATCGAGTAAGTAATGAAACAATGAAAGTAGTGGTTTTACAGCGACGATCGTGCGAGCGATCTCCCACTTATGCTACACCTTTCATGTCTCCTTACAATGCCAGACTAGAGTCAAGCTCAACAGGGTCTTCTTTCCCCGCTGATTCTCCCAAGCCCGTTCCCTTGGCTGTGGTTTCGCTAGATAGTAGATAGGGACAAGATCCCACCTCCCTCCACTGTAGGTCCTACCCGCCTTGCGGCATACGGACCATGGAGACACACTCCGGTAATTGCGTGGCTGCGTATGTCTTTACAGTTTGCTCTACCGGAGTGTGCTTTGTAAACTCCATCATTCTTTTTTTCGTGTACCCTTCTTCTACCTGTCACTTCTCCCCAATCTGGGGTGTGCAACACCACAGAACGTGACTGCGCGCACGAGCAGCTCTTTTTGGCTTACCGATCAACTGAATAGCTGTTCCAAACAGTCCTAGTGCTTATTAGAGTTGCTGTACCTAACTGTCCTATCTAGTACTCTACGGATCCTACTGCAACTCCAATACCTTCCTCTTGCTGTGCCATTTGTGAGCAAATGACCTCAGCCTTCGGAAGCCTTCTGGACTAGCTACGAGCTCCCTGTGGTAAACCGGCCCAATCTCCTCTCTGCTCCAGTTCTCCAACATTACCTCCCGCTCGTCTGCGTACAGCGGACAGTCCCACAGAACATGGTCTCGAGTTTCATCCGCCAGCCCGCAATAGCACAAAGCCGTGTCGCATAGCGACATTTTGTGCAGCCGACTTCTGAAGCTCCCATGTCCCGTGAGAATCTGTGACATTACATAGTCCGGCTCCACCCAAACGAGTGAAAACCTATCGACCACGTCCGTGAAAAATGAGAACAATTCTCTGCCGTCCGTCGACGACCGCCATCGCTCCTGCCATTGAGCCATGACCTCCGCCCTCACCTTCCCGATGACAACCTTGCGCTCCCTGCTGACCAACCCAGAACCCTCCTGCGCGATTCGTCCCGCACGACAGACCTCCAGGTCAGCCGGAAGCACTCCCGCCAGCACAGGTAACGCCGCGGTGCTGACCGACCTGTATGCCTTCGAAAGAAGAATGAGTGCCGGACGTTGCGTGCGGAGCAGCGTACTCCGCACTGCGTACCTCTCCACACTTCGCCACCATACGGCCGCAGCGTATGTCAAAACTGCCACATAAGTCCCTGCAAACAGGACTTTAAGGGCACGGTACCTGATGCCCCAGGAAGAAGCGGATATCCTCGACATCTTCCCGAAGGCGTTCACAGCCCTTTGGCCGGCCAAACCAGCATGCGGCACGTAGGAGCCCGCTTCGTCGACTACAACGCCCAGCAACTTGGCATGCACCACGTGCGCGATCGAGGCACCGTCCATGCGAATGGTAGGGGGACGCTTGAACTTCCCTTTCAATGAAAGGGTCTGCGACTTTGCAGCTGAAAAAGAGAGCCGGTTCCGTTTCCCCCAAGCGGATACCAGCTCCAGCGACGACTGAGCATTACGCTCAATCGCCGCCCGACTCGGCGCCTCAATCACGACCGTGATGTCGTCTGCGTAGGCTATAGCCCTCACGCCATCCGGCCACGGCAGCCTTAGGATGTCATCTAGCAGGAGGTTCCAAAGCGGTGGTCCAAGTACTGATCCCTGGGGGCAGCCCATAGTGGACCGCTTCCACACCACCTGGTCGCCCATGAACAGCCCGACGCGCCTGTCTGAAAAATAGCTCACCAGAATGCGGTAGATATTTGGCGGGCATCCGCCCTGCTTAGCCTTCGTCAGGACCATGGGCCACCAGGCGTTGTCAAAGGCCCCCGAGATGTCCAAAAGTATGACCTGCACGTAGTTCTCCAAGGAGTTCGCCACCCGGTCCTGGATCGCGTTAAGCGCCGTGACCGTCGACTTACCCCTCGAGAAACCGTGCTGCGACTCCGAAATTGACCTATAAATACAGGGAGCACACGTAATGATCAGGCGTTCCAGTATCTTTCCCAAAATCGGGAGAAGGGTAACCGGTCTATACGCCTTTGGGTCCGAGAGCGGTCGATCATTGCCCTTTGGCAAGACGACCAACCTGCCCACCTTCCAAATGTCGGGGAATACACCCTCACCAATACACGCAGAGTACATAAGTAGCATCTCCGCTCCGCTAACTCTCCATGCGTGTTTGATGATCCGGGCTGTAAGCCCGTCCAGACCTGGAGCCGTGTTAGGTAGGTCCCTAACGATGCGGTCGAGCGCCGCCCGAGTGGGTGGATCGGAGTCCTTCCCCGTTGGGGAGCACGCTGCCGCAATCCTGACTTGACGGTGGTAGTTCGTATCCTTACTGGGGTCATCGTCCGGGCATAAGGTGGCGAGGAGGCCCGCCGCAGTACCCTCCGCCGTCGTGGTGTAACCCTCGAGCAGACGGATCCCGTGCATGACGTTCGCGGGGGGGCGTACTCTGCCCGACGCGGCTCTGTACGCCAGCCCCCACGGGTCGTCATTACCGGACTCGGCAATGCAACGGAAATAGGCCACCTCTGCTTCTCTCATAGCGGATTTATAGGAACTCCTAACCGCGCGCAGGGTCTCAAGCCTTTCCTCCTCCCTGTTATCCTTAGCCTTTCGCGATTTCTGCCATGCACGCCTCGCATTGTACACCTTGTGGCGTAATCTCTCCAAATCCCGTGTCCACCACTCGTATCCCCCGGTATCCTTCTTCCCGCGCTTGCCCAAGCAGGCTTCTGCGGCGCAGGTGAGAATCTCCGAGTACTGTGAGCAGATCTCCTGTGCCGGCTTCCACGTCTGGAGCCTACCCATCTTGTTATGGAGCACAGTCCGAAACCGCTCATAGTCTACTCCTTTCTCGCGGAAGGATACCGATTCAACGACCCCTGTCTCCTCCCCAGCATGACCTGTTTTTGTCGGTGCGGTGTCAGTGCCTACCACGAAGGTGATCAGTTGATGATCGCTAAGACTGACCCCCTCGTGCACTGTCCACTGTGACACTGCTAGACTTCTATTGCTCAGGGTCAAGTCCACATTCGACTGGCCGTTTGGCCCATGAAACGTAGGTGGTTGACCCTCCGCATTGTGTATGAGAAGTCCCCGTCCCAGAATAAGTCCTTCCATTTGGGACTTCCGGTACTCTGTATCCGGGCCCCTGCCTACATATTGCCGACGCTCACAGTGCCACAGAGGCGAGTGGGCATTACTATCCATGGCCACCAGTATAGGCTGTCCTGTCAGTTGGTCTAGGACCGATGACAAATGTTGTAGATGGACTGCGATGTCATGACTATACTGGCAGTATACCGACGCAACATAGAAGTCACTCGCTGACTTAGAGCAACTAATGTGAGCCACCGCACAATGGTCATTGCTGAGATGCCCCAGGAATGTGACAGCAATCCCTGGATTCACCACCACTATGCCCGCTTTTGACTGGGACCCGTACTGAATGGTCCTGGTATCGCAATATTGCTCCTGGACTAGTACTAGGTCGAGTCTCAGTGATTTGGCAATCACTGACAGCTCAGCCGTCGCAGTTGCAGAACCCTGAAGATTTAACTGTCCCACCCTTAGAGCGTGCGTGTGCTCAGGCATATTGGGTCATATTTATGGCCTGCTTTTCTGCGTACGCACGCGCCGGGCAATTCATTGCCGCCGTCCTGTGTGAGTTAGCCTCTGGCCTCTTGAACCGCTTGCAGGTAGCGCAGCACTCGGTCTTTGACTGGCACTCCTGTGCCTTGTGACCACTGTCGCCACATTTGCCACAAATCATGGAGGCTGCCCTGCAGTGCTTCTCGGGGTGTCCGTACTGCTGGCATTTCGAGCAGCAGGTCACCCGAATGAAGTCGCAGACCTCTACGGCGTCCCATCCCACATACACCCTTCCCATGCCCACCAGTTTGTCCCGCAATGCGGCCGAGACCTCGTACACAACAGTTGTTGTGCTCCCTCCGCGCCTACCCTTCTTGAAGGCGAACCTTGCCTCTTGGCGCACCTTTTCAATTGGCCAGGAGGGGTCCTCAGTCAAATTGACCCGATGCAGATCCTCCAGGACATCCTCTGCCTTCGGATTGCCACTCAGGTTTCGGAGAGCCACGAGTGGCTTCCGGGCCCTTGGGTCCGCCGTCCTCAGCGTCGGTGGAGTAGCCGCCTTCAGCTTCTGGGCGGCTGCGGTCGACGCCGTTTGCACGACGACTCCCGCGTTGCCCACGCGCCTCACGCCCTCCACCTGGATGCCACTCTGTCCCGGCTGCACCTTTTCCCTCAGCTCTTTTAGCGTCTGGTCCGACGATTTAATGGCCTCACTATTTGGGTAAAACAGCACCGCTGGCCCCCGCTGTTCTACCGCCACCCTCGGCTTGCCGTTGGGCAGCTTCAGGATCGCCGCATAGTCGGTCCTTAGCTCTGCCCCCGCGGTTGCAGGCCTGCCCACAGTCGCGGTGGCAGCGCTAGCCTGCTGCAGCTCAACTGAAGCCACCCTCAGCTTCATGGCTGTGACGGCATGCTCCGCCTCCGCCAGCCGAACGTTGAGGGCTGCTACCACGGCCAGGATGTCCTGACCGTAACCGGCAATCAGCCCCTTATCTGCCATGTTCAGCTTGTTGGCGGCGTTGGCAACTCCGCTTATGCCCTTGACCGCCTGGTACACCGCGTCAATGAGCTGGGTCTTACCCAGCGCTGCCAGCCCTGTCTCCTTCTCTGGCGTGCTAGACGCCTCGGGCGGAGATCCAGCACGGGGCAAGTCTGCGGTGAGCACCCCAGCCGTCACCGGTGCAGCCATGATGCCGCTAATGGGTGGCGCCTCATCCGCCCGGGAGACAATCCGCTTCCGCCTCATGGGCCCCTGAGACTCCTGAGGGGAGCTCAGTGGCCTCTTTCCGACGCCTGTTGGAGGGGTAGCCCACACCATGGGTTCCTCAGAGATTGGAGGCGGAAACACCTCCGCAGCCTGGCTGGAGCTCCCTGGAGGAGTCCGCATCAGGGACCGTCTTGGCATAAAGCCAGTTGTCCCCTCCCGGAGCTCCTCCAAGAACCGCAGCTCTTCCTCCTTTTTGCTCATTTCCGCCTCTATGACGGCTCTAAACGACGATGACTCGCCGTCATCGTCGTCGGACATGCTAACCTAATTCGTAATCTACCCTAAACGTAAAACGAAATAAAATAAAATCAATTAAAATTAACGTTCCTAAAAACTAACTTTTTTCTACTAAACTACCAAATACTGAAACTTAGGAGATAACTAAAATTAAATGTGGCAACACCACTTCGCCACCCGTCAAATGACAGCGACAGATGTCACCGCCAAGTGACACTGACAGACGTCACCCGAGCTGACACCCGACAGCTAACGGACAGCCGACACTGACAGATGTCAGATGCCGCTGACAGCCCACTGACAGGTGACAGACCTGGCAACTGTGATGGATGCCTCAAGACTAACTAAACTTAACAACAACTGACAAACGTCAGGTGACAGTGACAGCTGTCACCCCGACCCGACACCCGACAGCCGATAGCCCGCTGACACTGACAGATGTCAGATGCCAAACCGACAACCCGCCTACAGATGACAGACCAGGCGACACTGACAGACGTCACCTAACCACTGACAACCTCTGATCGACACGACACAACGTGCTCGATACTTAACCTAACAGTAAAATTTTCTTTGCACCACGTGCACCTAACCTAAAAATTTAACACGCGCCGGCGTGGATTCACAACTGTAAATCCGTACTCGGCGCGTATTTCAGTTAGAAATTTTTGGAAAAACAGTACCTTATATCCAGCTAACTGAAGATGTGCAGCCAGCACTGAAATTCAGTGGGCTTCACCAAACAACACCACCACACCACACTTCACTCCACGTGTTTTTACGAAACAATTCAATAATTAAATATTAACCCAACAAATAACAAAAAGAAATCAATATATAATACAGAAACTAGTTCGTGTATTATTTAAAACTAAAATCACAGCTGAAATTCAGCAAATGCGACCCGCAAACCAAATATTCAAAATATTTAAATATTTAAATTTACGGAGCGCACAACTACACGACCGTCCACTTTCGTAGTCGGCAGCGCAGTAGATAGGGACAGTGGGAATCTCGTTAATCCATTCATGCGCGTCACTAATTAGATGACGAGGCATTTGGCTACCTTTGAAGAGTCATAGTTACTCTTGCCGTTTACCCGCGCTTGCTTGAATTTCTTCACGTTGACATTCAAAGCACTGGGCAGAAATCACATTGCGTCAACACCCGCGAGGGCCATCGCAATGCTTTGTTTTAATTAGACAGTCGGATTCCCCTTGTCCGTGCCAGTTCTGAGCTGACCGTCAACGGCGGTTGTAAAGAACCGCGCCGATTGCGCACGAGGCGAAACCAACGCGGACTTATAGCTGGGAAAATCTACATAATACCAGTTAATGCCAGCTTCTGTTTCATGCCCCAGCTCAACCAACCCGGTCCTCAGAGCCAATCCTTATTCCGAAGTTACGGATCCAATTTGCCGACTTCCCTTACCTACATTATTCTATCGACTAGAGGCTCTTCACCTTGGAGACCTGCTGCGGATATGGGTACGAACCGGCGCGACACCTCCACGTATATCCCTCGCCTGAATTTTCAAGGTCCGCAAAGAGTATCCGGACACCGCAAAAATGCAGTGCTCTTTGCGTTCCGAACCATATCTCCCTTCTATAGGATTCCATGGAACTCGAACGCTCAGGCAGAAAAGAAAACTCTTCCCAGAACTCTCGGTGGCGTCTTCAGGTCAGTTTGGGTTACCCCGTCGAACACTCGCTGTTAAACGAGGGAACGATTATTAAAACGGTTCCGCTGCCGGGTTCCGGAATAAGAACCGGATTCCCTTTCGCTCAAAGGGCGTCATTTATCACTGATATATCGTGAAGATATATTTATTGACAAAACACGCCACATCGACATAAGATTTCTCCTTGAGCTTAGGATCGACTGACTCGCGAGCAACTACTGTTTACGCGAAACCCTTCTCCACGTCAGTCCTCCAGGGCCTCGCTGGAGTATTTGCTACTACCACCAAGATCTGCACCGACGGAGGCTCCAAGCGGGCTCACGCCCAGACTCTTCTGCGCTCTCCGCCGCGCACGTCCTACTCGTTACGGCTTAATGACATCGGAATAAACGTCGCACATGCCCGTAACGGTAGTGTATAGGCAAAACGCTTAAGCGCCATCCATTTTCAGAGCAAAGCATCCTATTCAGGTGAGCTGTTAAACACTCCTTAGCGGATGCCGACTTCCATGGCCACCGTCCTGCTGTCTTATATGCTTAACGTCTTTTGTGGTATCTTTGAGCGTTTTTTGGGCGCCTTAACACTACGTTTGGTTCATCCCACAGCGCCAGTTCTGCTTACCAAAATTGGCCCACTTAGCACCGTCATCTGTCCCCGGCTTCATCGTTCAAGCAAGCCAGGGTACTCACCCATTTAAAGTTTGAGAATAGGTTGAGGCCGTTTCGGCCCCAATGCCTCTAATCATTCGCTTTACCAGATGAGACTGTTGAAATCGGCGCCAGCTATCCTGAGGGAAACTTCGGACGGAACCAGCTACTAGATGGTTCGATTAGTCTTTCGCCCCTATACCCAGTTCCGACGATCGATTTGCACGTCAGAATCGCTACGGTCCTCCATCAGGGTGGCCCCTGACTTCGACCTGACCAGGCATAGTTCACCATCTTTCGGGTCCCAGCATTTATGCTCAGAGTGCGCCTACATTCACAAATTGGAATCGAGACGCCTCGGGAGTGCGAGAGATCGACCTAGATCGACGCTCCATCCTCCCTGAGCCCGCGATTAGCGCGTGCCTTCACTTTCGTTGCGCCTGTCAGTTTTATTATCTCAATGACTCGCATACATGCTAGACTCCTTGGTCCGTGTTTCAAGACGGGTCCTGCGAGTGCCCGAAACTAAATCATCGCAGATCATCGCGCACAGTCCGAGACAACACGGCGGCGACAACAGATGCGCCGCACTAACATCCGCACCAAGGCGAAGACGTTGAATGCGACGTTGACTTGCGTCGGGCCGGACGCGTTTGAAACGCGTGCGCGATTCATCTAGTCTACCGTCCGATAGCCGGTCAGCCACCGTCGCGGTCCCACTACCTCATGGTAATGGGGCGAGGAGCCGAACAGCGCCTACACCGACTTCAAACGGGTCGCGATGTATTTACTAAGAGAGAATTGCACGCCTACCGCAGACGTCGACGGACGCGGCTTGTGCTAACAGACTTACCAAAGCCAGCAAGACGCGAGTCCGTACGCCGCGACAAGAAGTTGAATCTCTCCGTTCGTTCATTCGAGTTTCGCAGGTTTACCCCTGAACGGTTTCACGTACTCTTGAACTCTCTCTTCAAAGTTCTTTTCAACTTTCCCTCACGGTACTTGTTCGCTATCGGTCTCACGGTAATATTTAGCCTTAGATGGAGTTTACCACCCTCTTAGGGCTGCACTCTCAAGCAACCCGACTCTAAGGAGTGTTCCTCTCGCCACGGTTATCCGTCACTACGGGCCTGGCACCCTCTGCGGGAAAACGGCCCCGTTCAAGACGAACTTGGACGGAGTGACCGTGATGAGAAAATGGAACCTCCCAAACACCACATTTCCCGCCACCTGAACAACGGCGGGATTCAGTGCTGGGCTTCTTTCCTGTTCGCTCGCCGCTACTAAGGAAATCCTTGTTAGTTTCTTTTCCTCCGCTTACTAATATGCTTAAATTCGGCGGGTAATCCTCCCTGATCTGAGGCCAACGATATTAGAGAAGCAGACTCGTACGTCGAGTCTCCTTACTTGTACATACAAAAAAGACACATCACACAGCCGTACTCGACGTTCTGCTGTTCACTTAAGAACCACCGTAAAGGAAGCAGAACCAAAGCGGTGTTAACGCTGCCCTCTGATAGTGTTATTGAAACGGACCAAAGAGTCTCGCGTACGTGTGCAAAGCTAACGTCAACGCATGTCCTCGCCGCCGTGGTTGACGACGATACGCATCGGAGCTCGCTCGGCACGCACACCGCTTTTGACTACGTAACATCGTATGGCTTTGTGCTATTGTACGTACTCTGATATATTTTTAAACAGACTAAAACGAGGACGTCATAGATATTCGCGTTTTAGAACCGTCAATTGCACTCCAACGTGCTCGGCCATCATCACATCCTGTTAGGATGGCGACAATCGTGCACGTCTAGCGCAATGTAGTTTTGTATTATACAGTCGGCCCTCAGACAGGAGTGGTCCTGGATGTTTCTCCACGGACCGCAATGTGCGTTCGAAATGTCGATGTTCAAATGTGTCAGTTCACACTATGACGCGCAGTTAACTGCGTTCTTCATCGACCCGTGAGCCAAGTGATCCACCGTCCAGGGTAATAATTTTAATTAATTGGTACATTAATAAAAGGTTACGATGTGTGTGATAATATAAAGTGGTCCCAAACTTAAAATCTAATAACAAGATATAGGTCTGACTGTATATGTATGCCCCAAATACATCCAGACTAGGTTGTATTTATATTTCGTACAACCATACGTATTTTTGATTAGAAAAGTCGAGTTATATACAACATTCGCTCAGCACACTGAATGGATTGGCATGCCCACTTCATGCAATCAATATAGGTGTCGACTCGTAGCGGCTCTATGATAGAGCAGTCGACTGATTCACCGAGCTGTATATGTGAAGCTTGAAAACAATGCTATCGGTATTTTGTTGAACTAGACACGAAGGAAATCGTACCAAATTAACCAGAAAATAGCAATACAAAATTAAAAGAACAAAACAGTTCAAAACATTCTATTTTAAGGACTGTGGATATTTTTTTTTGTTTTTTGTTGGATCGCAACAACACAATCATTTTCTGAATCATTTAAATTATTTTCTGCAATCAAGACGAAATGGCACTCAAATTAGTACCCATCTAATTAGATATGCACTAAGTCAAATTTCGTAAATTTTTATAATCACAAGGATATGCAGATGGCGTGAGAGATTATTGTAACAGAGTCACAGATTGTTGTAACCATATGTCACATGCTCTGATCCATGTACAGACTTTTAGTCGCTCAATTACCACAGGAAGGCAGGAAAACATTTGATGTTATTTCTAGATCTACATAGAAATATCAAATAACCAGGGTATCTACCGTCCTGGTACAAAAAAAAATACATTTTGGAGAGAGTTAACTGATTTCTCTTTTGTTGGCCTTGTGTTTCCTTGTGAATCCCTTGAGAATGTTCTCAAAATATATACATGTGTTATTAAAATTTTCATTTATGCAAAGGAATCGTACCTATCGTCATTCCGGTAAAAAAAGTCTATTGTGTAATCGCTGATTCAGCGCTGTGTAAGTACTTGAAGATAAAAATAGATTAGGTAATCAATAAAAACGTCAGAACATTCCATAGTTATGACATTAATTGAGCTAGGTTAGTACTGAAAAAAGATCTATTATGGTGTTCTCATATTATTATGCCAGAATATCAGAGTCAATTCATAACAAACAAGATTAGAGTGCAATATTGATCACTTGCCAAAATTATTGCGCAATTCTTTCCATACATTATGAAAGTGTGGCACCATTCATAAACAATAGATTAGATAGATAAATATTCATTTGAGTAATACTTCCATACTATTTTCACTATTTTTTTTTGTTTTATGCCGTATATCCAATCGTAGTTTGTTAATTTTTATCAAGCGTCACCCCAAGCATTACATGAGTCAGTATTTTAGCAACGTCAACAAATTAGCTATATTTCAATGTTGATAAATGTAGAGTTGATGAACATTTCTTTCCCTTTTAAATAAGACATAAATTACCTTGCTACCTTTTTTTTCTTTTTTTTGTGGGGTGGGAAATCATCCAATGACATCTCCCGCTCTGGGTGGAGCGGGAGGGCGTGTCAGACTCTTACTGACTAAAACCCACCCCTGTTCCTTCCCTGCCCTGAATGCCCAGGGGCGAGGTAACTCTTTCAAATTTATCCTCAACCCCTGGGCAGGCATCGGCCATGACAGGCCCCGTCTTGTTTTGCTGACAACTCTTTGAGGCGCGCGTGGAACACTACGCGCAGTCGACTCTCGGGCCTGGTGCTGATCGGACGGCGAGTTACCCACTACTCGCCGTCCACCTTGCTACCTAACGGAAATACATAATTTGCATGATATCACCTATTCTGTTTCGTTCCATCCGAATTGAATGATTAGTGCCTGCCGTTTATGTAATGTCTGGGACCAGTTTCTCTACATTTTGCTCATTTAGAACTGCAGGCTTTTATGCTTTTCTTATGTGCCTGATTTTTTGAACGTACAATATTGATACACATATTCATTAAAATAACAGAGTAATGACCGCGGAAACATAGGCACAATGTCTATATATCGCAGCATAATAATATGCTAAGTCAGGCGCCTTTTTTAACCAACTTCAAAAAAGGAGGACGACCCGTATGTATGTTTGTTGGTCCGCGGTTTTCTCTAAAACTACTGATCCGATTGGGATGGGGTTTCCGTTATTCAAATACATATTTTTCAAGGAAGGTTTTAGTATATAATACACTAGCACTTCGCCCGCGACTTCATCCGCGTGGTTTTCAATTTATAACCACTTCCACACTCAGGAGGCCAAACGCAAGGGTGAAACGCCCGAGCTGACGCTTCCACCGACAATCTCCCCAAACTCAAACCAAATCTACTATGTCATGCAGACAGAAAAAATGGAAAACACCCACTAAGTACTCGCACTAAATTCGTTCAAAGATCTCTTAGATACACGGGTCCATTGATTTATGAAAAAATCAATAAAATTCTTGACATAGTAGGTTGTTCAAAGCGCACTTATAAAATGAAAGTTACTATCAGCTCAGGACTATCCACGGACTGAAGCTCTCCTGACTCACTTTAAATCCTTCGGAAATACTCACCCAGGCATATCGGAAAACCTACTTGAGTGCGACAGCCGTATCATCAAATTTTATTTCTTCGAAAACCTTTCCACGACATCTCTATACTGCGATGCCTCGTTAAATTGACGTCTTCACACATAATATATAGACATAAATACACGTAGCTACAAATACTTACAAACTATGTATACTACGAGTACATTACACTCTACACAAACCTAATATTATTATTTTGCATGTTTCCTTTAGATATATAAGTTAAGTTTAAAGGTTGTTTAGACTAAGCAACTAAATGATTACTGAACTACCCATTAGTGCACTTGTAACATTTTTTTTGTTTTTTTTTATTTTTAGTTTGTTATCTTTTATTTGTTGTGCTTAAGATGTCAAAAAACGTGTCTTAATAAATTTACTTACTTATTACTTACTTATAATTAAATCAAATCAAAGCATTTATTTCAAATAAACCCTTCGCAGGCTTTTTTGAATTGTCAATAAGTCGGTCAGTCAAAACGATGAAGCAAATTGCATATTGCAAAGCGTAGATCTCTATGGAGAAGAACGTGCAAAAAACTCCATGGACACTCTTTAAAACCATGTTATGTATGTGTAACAAAATTTCTGGTTACATATTTCTTGTTGCTTCTAATTATGTGAGAACAATGTAAAATAAAAAAAAACAAACAATTCAGAAAAAAGGATAAAACAAGCCAATGCTTAGCTAAGAGATGACCAGTCCCAATTGACGGCGCCCGTTCACAAACATGACGCTTGGATGGGAACCGAATGACCCAACACACGCGCCACCACCAGCGAGACATTTGAGTGAGCATGACAAACTCTCAACTGCCATGCTGGATCATGTCAAAAAAGCAGTTACATTAAATGCCCCATGGTACTCACATTTACAAAATTAGAAAATACTTTGAAATTATACAAAACTATAACTTAGTGAAAAGTAAAAAAAAAAGTACAAAATAAAACTCTTTTAAAAAAACATACCTTCTAAAAATTGCAAAATAACTATAATCTCGGAAGTCGGTGTACATATTTTTTTGTTTCTTCGTTATTTGACACCTGTTATTTTTTAAGTTTTTTATTTTTGACTTTTTAGTTTTTTTTTTTATTGCTGTTGTACACCAGAAGTAAAACTAAACATGAAACGTAAGCCCGACTAGATAACACCAATAACATGGAACGTCAGCGGTCTTTGGCCGATGTTGCGTGCGAACCTACTGGGCCCGCGATGACCTCCGGTGAACTTAGGAAATCAGCTGAGCAGGAAGCTTCTTGTAATTTTATTTACATTGCGTTTTTTTGCGAAAAAAGCGAACTAATTATTTTTTAATTAAAAATGTCATTGAGGTAGATAGGTATAATGATTTTATACAGTTTAATGTAAAAAAAACGCAGATTTTTTTTTTAAAAATTAGGAAAAAGCCGACGAAAAATTCCAACGCTAGGGGGTCCAGAATCATGTACTGAATCACTGGTACACGTATGTGCGTTCATGTACCTTACACCCTGTATACTAAAAAGAGGAAAGGACCCAGTATTGACCCTTGTGGAGCTCCCATTTGGACTTTTAAATCCAGTAAATTGACATCATTTATGTAACTTGCTGTTGTCTGTCATTTAAATATGATTTAACTAAACTGAGGGCAAGTTTATTTAGTCCGTAATGTTCTAGCTTTAAGAGCAAGGTTTCATGATTCTGCCCAGCCTAGGGGTTGAGGATAAATATCGAAACAGAGTTACCTCGCCCCTGGGCACTCAGGGCAGGGAAGGAACAAGGGTGGGTTTTAGTCAATAAGAGTCTGACACGCCCTCCCGCTCCATCCAGAGCGGGAAATGTCATTGGATGATTTCCCACACTACAAAAAGAAAAGGTTTCATGATTAACGCAATCAAATGCCTTTGAGGGATCGCAAAAAAATCCTATCGCATCTTGGGCCTCTTCCCACGCTCCAAATATGTGTACAAATAAAGTGACACCAGCATCTGTCGTACAACGTCCTTTAGTGAAACCATACTGCTGGTCGTGTAAGATTATATTGATGTTAAAATGATTGAGCAAATCACTGATCGTCACTTTTTCAAACAGGTCTATAATTATTGGTGTCTTTACTGTCGCCGGATTTAAAAAGTGGTAAAACCTTACCGTATTTAATTATATCTGGAAATACCCCTTGGTCCACACAGAAATTAAATATCAAAACCAAGTAAGGTGATATGGTTTTGTATTATTATATTATTATTGATTTGTATTACTTTCATAGACATTCCCTATAGGTTTGATTTTGATTTGCCGGAATGTCTTAATGACTGTCATAGGGTTGATATTTTTGAATTGAAATTCAACCGGACAGCCTGGAACGTTTGGTTTTAATATAGTAACTGAGGCAACGGGTGATGAATGTAAAGCTTCTGTTGTTTTAAGAGGTATGTTGATGAAAAAGTCCAACAGCTCTTGAGTTACTTCTAAGTTAGAACTTATGGCACCACGTGAGTCTCTAATAAAAAACCGTATGTGGGTTTAGTTCCGATGACAATGCATTTTTAACCGACTTCGTAAAAGGAGGTTCTGTATCCGACCCGTATGTATTTATGTATGTATGATCGCGATTTTTTTGAAAGCTACTGATTCGATTTGGATGGGGTTTACATTATTCAAAGGCATATTTTTCAAAGAAGGTTTTTGTTTATAATACATTAGGATCTAATGAAGATCTTTGGAGTTAGACAGTGGAACTCTTTAATAGCTAATAGCAAATGACTCGCGATTACTGGGATCATTTTTCTAATTTAATGGAAAACCACAGCTAAAAAGTGTAAAATAAAAAAAAAAACTTTTTTACAAAAATAGAACCGACTTCCAAAAGGAAACAAAAAAAGTGCAAAATAACTTCAGTTTCGGCAGTCGGTTTCAAAAAACGAAGAAACCAAACCAGAAACACCGACTGCCGAAATTAAAGTTATTTTGCACTTTTTTTGTTTCTATGGTAAGCATGCCCTGAATCGAAATTCAGGATTAGCTCCAGATGAAGAACTCTTAAATGATCAATAGCACGGACACGAAAGTTTGTGTACGCATTTAATTATGATAACCGGCATAAAAGTTTATTTTTATTTTTTTTACTATTAACTTATTGTTAGTTACTTTGTATTGTTAGTTTTAAGTAGTTCCTGTGTGAGGTACAATTATATCCCATTCAAAAACCTAACGTCATATACAAAAATGCACAAGTCTCACAACGCAGATTTCTGCCATAAAAAGTTGTGAAATCGAATGTAAACCAAGTCAGTTAAATCAGTACTACCTATATATGGGAGCAGCTATCCAACCACTTTGTCATAAATTGATATCTTATTAGTTAGCTAACAACATTTTTATGAACCGTCTAAATATTGCATTAATTTCTATATTTCATTAATAAAAATAGTGACTTGGCAATTGCACAAATGGCAACATAATCTACACAAAACCAAATCTATCTAATATTAGCGCTTTGTGCTTTTATTTGTTTGGAAAAACCTATATGATGGAATATTTAAATTACGCAGTACATTTAGCTTTCTCAAAGGCCACTCCTGGTCTCTGTAGGCTTTTCTCAGTTTCTTTGATGTATTGATTTTATCAAGTCTGGACGGTAAATGCATCTAAATCGTGCTTATTAGCTACTTAATTCAATTTCTATGAAGTATAATTGAGAACTGTAAAAGTAAGTTTGTAATTACATACAATTTGATGGCATTTATATAGGATTACAAAGTTATTTATTCAGATTGTATGTCTAGAAAACGGGATTAAAAATCGAAATGTCAGAGTTTTCCTTGCTTTGTAGGCTAAAAAATAACTGTGTTCAATATTTGGAGCTTGTGGGTCTGCTCGAAGTACCTTTGATGATCGGTGAGTCAGTGAGTCAGTGACAAAATTAACGAATTTTGACTTTCAATAATTCTTAAACTACTGGTTCAAATTTAATGTAATTTGGAAATTAACTATAAACGTAATACCCTCTTGGTCACTGAAAATTTAGATTTCTAGTTTTTTCCAGAACGAAGTTACAGAGGGGCGAAAATGGCCCGAATGGCTTCGAGAAAAGGATGGTACTGCCGTGCCCTTTGTTTTGCTCGAATTGGCGAGCACTTCTGTGCCCCCAGATATTTTTTCTATCTTCTTTCATAGATTAGTTTCTTTGTCCGACTAAACTTCTTTACGATCGCCCTATGTTTGCTGTAGTGCGTCCGGCGTCGGAGCTCTTGGTGTCCACGTCTTACTTCACACAGTGCTATGTCCCCTGGCCCCTGTGTCTCTTTCCTTCCATATTTCCTGTAATAAAAAGTTTACTCAGTCAATAATGCAGCACCTTCGAGAAGCAGATACTCCGAAGTCTTTGGCCTTAGGAGTTATTTTAGAATTAATGCATTCGTCCGCATTATACGCAATAAATATATGTACGTCTTTAGCACCAGAAACGCGCCGAGACGGCGCGGGCTGCGGTAGTGCCCAAATATTCCAGGATTCCAGACCATAAAGTAAATAAGGAAAGACCAGATTTCTGACGATGGATGTCTTTCATTGTATGTTAGGGTTCTTTCAAACTTCTAGAAGTTGGGCCACAGCTGACTTAGCCATTCTGGTGTGTGATGCGTGGTTGTGATTTCGTCCTCTGTTCCACCTTACAATACCAGTTTAAATATCTTGTAAGTTAGACATCTATGAGCTAAATAAATACTTCATATTATTAATATAATAAAAGAAAATCAACGGTCTTATAATATGCAAATGGAAAATCCAGCGCGACATTGTTTAATTTTTAAAGAAAACATGTTTGTTTCTATTCATAATTCTGCATCTAGAATATCTTGACACTCGATTAAAAACAAAACTCAAGAAAATGTACCGAATTTATTACTTATTTAATTTTGCAATTGCACGTAAGGCCGCTTTTGAATATCAAATTAAACTGGACATGTCTTATGTGCGTAGAACATACAAAATGTTCCAAAATATTCCATAGCCTTTTGTTAACAAAGACATTTGTTTTAAATTCGCTGAAAAATAAAACAAAAGAAAATCGTCTGACATAAAAATAAATTGGTGGGCACATTCATCCTACCATAGATATTGAAATGGTGTCATTCAAAGTCTATTCTTAAAACGATAGGCATTTACGAATTTTGACAAATGATGGTGTACACGAAAGGGTAACTTTAACTGCTAAGCACAACAAGAATAATATTATCTATACTTTAAAAATCTAAAAAAATACGTTTCCCATATTTTTATCTGCAAATCCTCTTATTTGATACCCATGTGATGGAAATGCATAAAAAAGAACTAGTCCGCCATCTTTTGGAGTCTGCCATATTAGAGTTAGAATGAGGTCACTTAGCTGACCATGCATTTTCATCCAAATTAAACGTGTGCAAAATTTCAGCTCAATCGAAAACTGGAAAGTGGGTCAGAAATTTAACTTGTCAGATTTTGCTCGCTTACTGTATACTGTACTGCTCATCCCCTTCGAACCTAACCTGTCCGTGTCGGGGTGCCCTAAGTTCCCGAGCTCTCTTCGCTCGCTCTTGGATAACGTACGTCACAATGGTAAACTTGCTGATTGATTTAATAAGCAATCAATATATTTGATTTACAATAATTATTTTGATGTAAAAAAAAAATTGATGTAAATTAATTGCCGGGTGATAAGTTTTTTGATGTGCATTTAAAAATAAGGCAATTAAAATACTACAACTTTAAAGATGAAAATCCCCAAGTAGAAAATGAAAAACCCTGACCAAAAGAGATAAAAATATACCAACCGAATTGAGAACCTCCTCCTTTTTCAAGTCGGTTAAAAACGCTTATACAATGCAAAAAATCCACTTTACCCGTTTCTCCCCTTTACGCGTGTTATGAGAACTATTGACTGTCTCAAGGTTAACACATGCTACGTATAAATACGTCCTGAATTTTCAATATTTTTTCATAATATTGTAAACTTCAGTAAAGACACTTGCTATCTACAACTAATTAAAACATGGTGAAAATCGTCATATTTTTTGCGCTCGTTGCGTTAGCGTGTGTTAATGGTATTTATTATTGTTATTAATTACATTTTTTTTGATTTCCGTAAAACGTGAAAATTGAGACAAAACGGTGTCTAGCTAAAGGATCTAGAGAAGTTTTATAGGTGATTTTCGATAGGCCGGTTCCCAAATTGAGGCTTTGGATTTAAGACCTTGCCAAACCCTACTTACATGCGATAGTTTTACAGGTTTTTCAGCCTTAAAACCTGTAACCCGTGTGCAGACTCTTCTGGTAAATAACATGAAATTTTATTTAAAAAATCAGTGTTTACCTACAGGTGTGTAACTAAATGAAATATTAACAAAGTCTTAAGAAGTGCATAAGTACGAGTATTTTAGGTATGCATAATCCAAAAAAAGATTTTAGAGAAATAATTTTAGTACCTATCTCATATATGATTATTAACTCACTAGCGACCCGCCCCAGCTTCGCACGGTTACAAATTATACACCTAAACCTTCCTAATGAATCTATCTATTGGTAAAAACCGCATGAAAATCCGTTCAGTAGTTTTAGAGCTTATCGCGAACAGACAGACAGACGCAACAGAGGAGGGTAATGTCTTATAATATGTAGTAACTAGTTTCTGTTAGCGGCTTCGCCCGCGTGGAATTAGTACTTCCTCTGTTATTAACTTTCAACCCCTTTTTTTACCCCCTTAAGGGTTGAATTTCGAAAAACTCATTCTTAGTGAATACCTACTCTTCACAAAGAACCACACCCCCAAATTGCAAGTCTCTAGGACCAGCGGTTTAGACTGTGCGTTGATATATCAGTCAGTCAGTCAGGTAGTAAGGTACAAATGAATACCTACTAGTACTGACCTATTACAATAACCGTGTCTTTATTTGAAGATCATAGTCCATTGTAGCAGAAATCTATTTTAAGCCTAGAGCTTTTATTATTTATCCGATAATACCAACCTCATATCGGTTTTCCACACATTCCATGTGGATTTTGTTTTGTTCTTATAAGCAAAATAATCTGTTTGTAAAACACGCCACAACTTGCCTGTTTTGCGAATTTAACTTGAAAATACAATTAAACGGGTTAAGAGTTAAACGCAGTAAAGAAGTATTTTACCTGGTTGTTTTTGCTAGAATGCTGTACCTACGTTCATTGAGTTAACACCTGTGCAAACATAATTTTAATTGTAACAACTAGGTTTTAGAAATAACATGAAAGGCACACAATTTTTCTAGAATTCAAGCTGCGAATTTATTCGTGCAACTAAAACTGTACTTGAACATTTTGATTTAAAAATATTTTTTTTTATAGCCTGTATTTTTTCCATTGAAGGTGAAAACCCTCCCACTTTTTGTTCGTGATTTTCAGAAAGTTTTTCTTTTTTTGTTTGTTAACTGTGTGTTTCATTTTTCAGCCCAAAACTTTGGTTTCGGTTTCAATCCTCTGTAAGTATTATCATGTAGCAAGCATGCTTATTATTTAATATTTATTTATTGAAGTTGGCGTTTATTAAAAATACTAAAATCTATTAGGTACATAATGACTTATTAAACATACTTAGGGTGAATTATTTTAAAATAAATATCATGCATTATTTTCAAAGACATAACTGTCTTCTAGAAGAAGAATCGTTACGAAATGTTAGAAGAGAAGAAAAAGTTAGAAGATAATCGTTACGCGAAATGCATGACGCATCTCTCTCGAAATGCGTCATGCATTTCGCGTAACGATTCGACAGGACCCGTACCTAGTCTTTAAATTCAAAGTACGGATTGGTCTAAGTATACAAAAGAAACGGTGACGGATTCTATTATATTCTAGTCTATAAAGGCAAGTGTATCTTAGACCAATATTCTCAGACCTTTTGAAGGAAAACTGAAAACACCCCTTGGTTAATACAATAAATAACAAGCAATTACTGACAATTTAGTTGAGTCGAGTGGAGGAAAATATAACTAAATAGTGCAGCGCAGTCCCTTCCGTATGTTGGTAATTTGACTACATCTAAAATAATATTATAAAGCATATTATTAATGTAGCATAAGCGTAAATCAGCCTTTTAATGTGACTGCTGGGGCACGGGGCTCCTCTCTGTGAGAGGGTGTGGGCCGTAATCCACCACGCGGGCCCAATATGGGTTGGAGAATGTCACGTGTCTTTGAAGTTTTTGGGATGGCAGAAAGAAATAAAATAATTTGTTTGTTGGAGTCAATTTCTGACATGAGATCCTATTATGAAAATTCATTTACTGATAGAAAGCTACACTACCGCTGAGTGTAATTGACCGTCGTTTGAACCCATCGGGCACGGAACCCTAAAAAAGTTCCAAAAAAGTTACTTTTCAAGCAGTCTGATATGGTGGTATTTATATTATTTCAATCGCAGATTTAATGCCAGTAACTGCATCAGACTTTCAATGTTTTTATTTCCTACATTTTAGTAATAATTATCTACCATGACCATGTCACAAAAAAGAACAACCATATTTACTTAATTGTGGCCGCCATTTTGTTCTTTTTTTTCAAAATACATAAAGCCTCGTCACTTCGGCTGTCAAAATGAACCTCATTTGTTAAAATCCATTAAGCCGGTTAGGCTAAAGAAAAAGACATACAAAGACACCCACAAATACACATTATACACATGTTCATACGTATGAACTCAATATTACAAACTGAACACAATATTATGTTGGATTGTATTCAGCCTACGTCTGGAGTTGTCTATTACACGGACCTTGTGGAAACTAGAACGAATTTCCGTGCGTTCAAGCGTTCTTGCCATACCTGTGATTGAAATCATGTGTAACAGCTCACAATATTAGGACCCATAAATATTAGTGTTTTTAACCAGTGGTGCTTGGCAACTGGGCTTACCCCAGTTGTAAATACCCCCGTTGTGCCTAATGGCCTAGCTTTGTTCTGGTTCCCGCTTGATTAGGAAGTGTGGAAATTTTGTTTTTCTTACTCCTTCGCTGTCTTTTCTGATTAATTTCGTTGCGGGACCCCAAGACAGTTTAATCGTTTCTCTGGGACTCGTCGAGCTTCATTACCTCGGCGTTTTTTTCTGATGGTCGCCACTGTTGATTCTGGCTTACAGAAGTTACAGTAGTTTGGGATACAGTGTGGCGGGCCTGTCCCAAAAAAAAAATGTTCATACATACTTACACACATGATAGGTACATACATATCCTCGAAAAACATTACCCTCCTTCTTTCTTCCGACTTCCCCAGTCGGGCAAAAAGGCACTTATAAAAAGGCACTTTTAGAACCTCGGAAAAGGCTAATTTATTTTATTTTATTTTTGCAGACGCGCCGGCGGACTTATTGGTTCATCCTTTTGGCCCGAGGTGAGCGTATAATTAGTCATTTCCAAAAAAAAGGTTATTACAGCAATATTTAGACTAACGTACGAGTAAAAACTCCGAATGGAAAAATTTGTGAAAAAGGGCAGTTGTGTTTTTTTTTTATAATCATTTCTTTATATATTTTTTTGGTTCGGTTTGAATAATAAAGGTTTATAATATTAAGTAGGATGTAAAATTATTTACATCATGACCTTTCCTTCCTCACTCTATATGAATGTTCATCTTAATATGCAATATGTACATATTTGATTGTATTCCTACTGACAATTCCATCACGATTTACTTACTATAAAGTTCTTTGATAAGGACAGTACATAAATATTTTTAAACGGACTCTAACAATTCAGATTCCAATTCATATAGCCCTTGTTTAAAAACTTATATCCATTTTATAATAAATATTTTGTTCATCAGATATCGGTAGAGAGTTTCATAAGCCTCCCCTAGACCCTTCCACAGATCACAATCGTGAGCTTCTCCTCCATGTCGTGTCTGCTGTCTATGTCAGATCAACCTCCCACCAACGCACCGGTCTTTCTCTTTTCTTAAGCCCCTCTCTCGGGTACCATTCAGTGAAATCTTTAGCCCACTTCACATTGCATCGCTATTTTTTTTGTTGTGAACTCTAACAATCACATAATATGCTGATACTTAATCTTCACTTTTATTTTTACAGAAAATTGAAATGCCTTCTCCCCTAGAAATGATGAATAAGAAGCCAGGCCCGAATGAAGATGTCCATGTAGTCTACATGCAATCAAACGGCCATGAGTCCATCGTACAAACGAACGATAATGGAAAGAAGACGGAATTCAAAATTCCCAACTAAATATACTCGACCCAGCCCACAAAAAAAACAATAGACCTAAACCTCAAGTTATTTAGGATAATAAACAGACGAAAATGTTTTTTAACAATTTGCGAGTATTACCTACTCGTACATAATATTTAATACCGAGATCAAAAGGACAGGTACCAATTTGTGCTACAGTTGCTTTACAAAAATATAAACAACCTGGAGGTTTACTTTAGGGTGTGTCCAGATCTGGCGAATGCGCAGCTTGCGAGAGGACACATACAAAGGTAAAAAAAAAAAACAGACCTGAATCCAGACGTTATTGTCGCTCGAGAAAATAATTACGGGTACGCTCGCTAAGAAACAATAGCATTATAAGCAAAAAGGTCTAAAACCTTCTGAAAAACTGTTTTGACTCTTCCTAAGTAGGTATACATAATATCATCTTAGATTATCATGGTTACTTTTACAATCATACTTGTTGTTATAACTATTGATATCAACAAAATAATATTAGGGTTACTTTAAAATTCCTACTAAAAAACTTTGTACCGAATTATATGTATTTGTATATAAAAAAACATGTTTACAATTTTTCATTTTGGATACATAGACCTGAACCAATAATGATATTACTTAAATGGGACAAAAAAGTACATTGACACCTCCATTATTTTATAACCAGTCATTTTACTATACATAATTGCAACATTAAAATTTTATTGACTTTGCTTGTTATTTTCAAAACTTGTTACCTACATTGTCATTCTAATTTATTTAAATTAAGCCAATAAACTAGATTCACACAAAACCCGATGATTTTATTATTATATTTATTTAAGAATCCTCACGAATGTCGTCTACGAAATTATTTGTTTAGTAGGTACCTAACATACGTGTGCCATATTGGTATGATAATAATTTTATGGCATTCCTTTTACATGAGTAAGGTCTACGTCACAAGAAAAATAGGTTACCTAAAGTAACGTCAAAAAGAAAGGAAGGAAAATCATTTAGCTATTTTGGTCTCACCCAGGCTAATAATAATTCAGAATATTATGATTTTGGTATATTTACAATGTTGAAAGGCATAAAAGAGCTCCAAATGTCAAAACTTGTAGTTTCTAGTGACACAAAAGCAAGGATACACGAACGGTTTTTTGAACTTGACTGTAGAGTGTCTACACTCTGGTTTGGTTACCGCCTGAATAAAAAGTTGAAGCAATAACTCGATGCGTACCGTATAAATTCGAAACAGAGTTACCGCGCCCCTAGGCACTCAGACAACTGAAGGAACAGGGGTGGGTTTTAGTCAGTAAAAGTCTGACACGCCCTCCCGCTCCACCCAGAGCGGGAGAAGTCATTGGATGATTTCCCACCCCCACAAAAAAAGGCACTGTATGCTGAATTAGTTCATCATCATCATTTGCACATTCGCCCTCTGGACAGGTCATATGAAGTGGTCAAGTGAAATTTTATCCCTGATGCGATTTTATCAAAAGATCAAAATGTATGGGTTTGACATGTGCTATCGAAATGTCACCAATCCAAATATTTTAGACATGATACGATAATCGATATCACTGCTAGAATGTCACTTTATCAGTAGATGGTCTAGAGCCCCAGTGTCGACTGCTGGACGAAGACCACATAACTGAGCTGGGTCTGTGTCTAAAAAGCAATATACTTTCCAAAATCCCAGAGAAATTGGTGTTTATCTATAATACCAAGATATCGTTTTCTTTTTTTGATGACGATTTAAAAATTAAATGTTCAGGTGCAATTAAAGAAATGGCCTTCACGAGATGCTGCTATTTATTGAGGCTAGCTATTATAGTCAGCTTTTTCATCAAATTTGTCATTCTGACCTCACCAAAATCCTGAAACCTGTTTGCTGTTTGTACTACTACTTCAAAAAATCAAGATCTATGCGACATCGTTTGAAAGTACCGTCCCTGTCAGCTTCTCATCATTTTCAAGGATATGCTTCAGGGCACTTTTTGCTTGCTCGCGGAACAGAAGGTCGATAGGCCTGAAAAGTTCTGGATTGGCGACCGCGTACTGGAAGACGCAACGTTGAAATGCCTGTATACCTGGTGAGGGTAACGGGCAGCCGATGGATGCGAGACGCACAGCTTGGTGGAGGCTTATGACCAGCAGTGGACGTCTTTCGACTGGAATGATGACTCCCTGCTTAGCTATCGTTGTGGTTTAAAAGAAGATATATTAATTAAGTGATAATAAAAAATAAAAAGAGTAAGCTTTGTCTAAATGGTTTAGTACTGTTGAGAGTATGAATGAAAGGCGGCTATCAAAAGATGGTTTACAGGTTAGTTTATGGGGCGCTCTAAAAGGACAAGCAGCACACTGAAGGTGCGTAGTACTCGCAACCGGTAAGTGTGAGTGATCTGAGGGATAATCTCCTATTTTACAAGCCTTAATTTAGTTCCACCTGTCCCTGTCTGTAATCAAATTTAGTTCCACCTGTCCCTGTCTGTAATCAAATCTTGCAAGCTAAATTAGACCCACTTCCCGATGTCCGATTAGACACAAATTTGGTGTACTTATGTATCTTTGATGACAATATAATGATATGGTACCTTAGAGCTGGTCTGACGATGGAGACGGAAGATGGCCATAGAAACTTCTGAATTAAACAAGATAAACCCATCGAGTCTGGGCTCGATTGATTCGTCTTGAGGAGAACTTTACACCTACCTAAACGATATCCAGAGTCTGATGATGAAGCTAGATGGTGGTCACGGCGTCTCTGTAATTAAATAACATAACCCCACCAAGTTTGGGCTCGATTGATTCGTCTTGAGGAGTAATTTACAACACATCATAATATCCGTAGACTATTTGAAACATTACGCCTACTCTAAAATACTTAGGTACCTACTAAAAAACTAAAAATTAATTTAAAGGTAGCAAAATATTTAAAAAAATAGCTTATATCTGAGACAATGAATTAATGAAAATTATTTTAACAAGTTTTCGGCATTGATTAAGACAGATGATATTGCGATATGAATTTGAACGTTTCTTAATCGTTCGAATTCAAATTATGGTCCAGATATACAGCTTGGCAAAAAAGAGTCTGACGCGGTAACAGTGGAAACTAAAAATGAAACTGGACATTGAAGCCTTCCATGGTGTTTGCGTAGCGTTGGAGGGACTGAACCACCCACTTGGGATTGGGATGATATCCCCAAAAATAACAAAAATCAAAAACTGTTGAGTAGTAGTATTTGGTTTCCACAGGTGCGATACTGGGACCTCATTTATTCCACACTCTTTTTTGCCAAGCTGTACAAACGTAAACCAGGCAAAAGGAGTATGTCCTTTTGTAGTCCTAGATCGTAGTTTCTGCCCATCATGAGCATCATGTTTATACTTAAGTAGAAATACCTACCTTTTGTTTCGTGTCACCACCATGACAATCAAACCAAGCTGTGGCAGGATCTTCTTGTGGAATATTGATCTTTTCATGTGTGAAACTCCAAATACCCGTTTAGTATTAGCAAAATAGGCTACTAAGCAACATAATACCACCTATGACGTAAACCCTTTAACACAGTGACGTAAAGGTCTATTGTTTCGGTTTTGCTGAATGTAGTACAGACAGGCCAGAAATAGTTTACAAGTAGACAACACAACAATAACAAGATTAGCTCATAGAACCTGTTGATAAGCGAAGCCAAATTTGATAATATACTTAATGTACATTGTACATAGCATAATCAGCTCTATAGCGTTCCTACTGCCGGGAAATAGGCCTCCTCTCTGTGAGAGGGTATGGGGCGTAATCCAGCATGAGGGCGGGTTGGTAGATGACACATGTCTACAATTTTTGGTTCTAGGACATGCCAGTTTCCTTACGAAGTTTCCTTCACCGTTTTGGGAGCAGTGAACCCACGGAGAACGACACGTAAGGCCTACGCACACCGGGACGTAATGGCAAAGGATTCAAATTTTTACCAAAGGACTTTCAAACTTATCTAGTAGGAATACAGATCTGGAACGACAGAGGCGTAGTATGGCGTGTTGAAGCAACATGTTGACAAGACTCTTTTCTCACTGCTCCAACCAAGTTAGAATAACTCTGTTCAAGGCTTACTGTCAGTCGTTCTAAACCATTCAACTCTGGTAAAATAATAAAAAAATCTCTAGTATAATAATTAAATTTCATTTGTAACCGACGAAAAAAAAGGAGGAGGTTCTCATTCTTGTACCTACTCATAGCTGTAAAACAATTATGTAGGTCATAGCGGACTTATAGCCGCGAGAGGGACCTGGTGACCTGTATTACAGGTTCTTATAGAAACCTATTTCAGACACCAGTCTCTCACAAAGTTGCCGCGGTTTGTTAGTTCTAAGCTTTAGCGCTAAGTAACTTTTTATTATTATATTTTTAAGAAACTTATTTGCACTGATTGTCATCCTTACTACCACTATCCTGACAAGATAATATTTTCTAAGAATTTAAATTTAAGAACGGCATCTCAAGGGGGTAGGTACTTATCATTGATTTACAATTCTATTCACATAAGGTTAAATGCCAGATATGTAGGTAGTATAGATACAATGTCATTGCCCTAAACCAGTGCAGTGAGCTGAATACCGATTAAAGGGGATATCGTGCTTCAAAATAAAATGAATCTTATTATAATCATGTGCAACATTAAAATCTGCTTATAAAGCCAATTTATTGTGACATTTTTCCTATCACACTTTTATTGAAATGTTTTTCGCAAAATTAGGGGAAAAACCCAGCCAAGTGCGAGTCGGACTCGCGTAAAAAGGGTTCCGAAACAATCACTCTTTTAATATGTTTTTTAAAAAATTTGAACCTCTTGTAGGTTTTTCTGTAATCTATCTATATCCCATCAAAAACATAACATGTAAAAAAATGCACAAGTCTCGCTACGCAGTTTTTCTGCCGTAAAAAGTTGTGAAATTGAATGTAAACTAAGTTGGTTAATTCAGTACCTACCTATCTATGGGCGTACCTTGCTAGTTAGCTTTTTTTTTTTTTTTTTTGTGGGGTGGGAAATCATCCTATGACTTCTCCCGCTCTGGGCGGAGCGGGAGGGCGTGTCAGACTCTTACTGACTAAAACCCACCCCTGTTCCTTCCTGCCTTTGAGTGCCCAGGGGCGAGGTAACTCTGTTTCGAATTTATCCTCAACCCCCGGGCAGGCATCGGCCATGACGGGCCCCGTCTCTTGCTGACAACTCTTTGAGGCGCGCGTGGAACACTACGCGCCGTCGACTCTCGGGCCTGGTGCTGATCGGACGGCGAGTTACCCACTACTCGCCGTCCGCAGGCCCGGGTCTACGGTGGCCGGGTTAGCTAACAACATTTTATAGTAACCATAACAATATTACATTAATTTCTTTATGTCTTTAATAAATAGAGTACTTAACTTGGCAATTGCACACAATTGGCATAATTTACAAAAAATGAAATCTATCTAATATTAGCACTTAGTGCTTTTATTTGTTTGAAAGTACCTATAGGGAGGATTATTTAAATTACTTAATACGTTTTGTTGCTGTGTGCAAATGCCAAGTCACTATTTTTATTAAAAATACATTTATATTGTAAGGTTACAGGCGTGGTCCATGATATAGAGGACTATTTTAAGGTGCAAGTTTTTTTTTTCTCTGAACACCATACTTACTTACTGATGACCCGCCACTGCTTCGCATGGTTTGTACGACTTGACAACGTATCGAAATCTATTGTGCAGTTTAGAAAAAACCGGCCAAGGGTTCCGTACCATTATCTATAAAAACGGCCAAAAAATCACGTTTGTTGTATAGGAGCCCTCTTAGTAGTATTTGTTGTTATAGCGGCAACAAAAATACATCATCTGTGAACATTTGAACTGTCTAACTATCACGGTTCATGAGATACAGCCTGGTGACAGGCGGGCAAACCAACAGACAGACTGACGGACAGCGGAGACTTAGTAATAGGGTCCCATTTTACCCTTTGGGTACGGAACCCTAAAAACGAAGTGGTCACACAAGCAGACTCGAAAAGCGTCCATTTAGGTATAACCTACCATTTTTTTTTTTAACCTGTGAAGCACTGCGACTCACTGGTGAGTTTGACAAAAAAAAAAAAATTAAAGAGAAAAAAAAAAAAAAAAATCGGCTGTCAACCCGGGTTGTCGTCGGGGTTCAATTTGACAACCCGGATTTGGCCGCGGGGGTTGAGGGGTATATAGTTGATTTAACAGTGAAAATAAAAAGAGAAAGGCAGATTTCGTGAGCATTTGAGTCTACCTAATTGATGCGTGCACAAAAACAATCCATCTGCTATTTTCCTTGTATTATCTAATCATCATAATTATATTATTTTAAGTGAAAACTAGCGAAATGCAAGAAATTGAATATAAAATTAACCCCTAGATTCAAAGTCATTTTCTCCACTGAACTCAGTCGCAACAACGGAAAGAATCCTCGATTGATGTTAATAATCTGACTGTCAATTTGATGATTCGGGTTTTTTTTTATTATTTTAGGTTGGAGTCGAGTTTGAGGACATGATTTGAAATATCTCCTATATTCCGAGTGTTATAATATAAGTAGGTGTTAGACAGGCTCAAGTCGGCTCAGCTCGGTCACGTAAGGCGTAAGCACATCACCGCAAGGCTAAAGTCTCTAAACCCTGGGTGCCTGAAGATGGACGGCGCTGTCGAGGCAGAAAGAGGTGGCGGGACAACCATGACTCGTACCGTAAGGGTTATTTGGGGTGAAAAAAAGAACTTATGATCTTTTCCCAGCAGTGGGACGGTAAAGATAAATCAAAAAAGGTCATATTTACTACAAAAATATTGACACTGACCCTCAATTTCTCAGTTATGAATTTGAAAGTTGTGTATTTTTCAAACTGTACTTCAGCCTGACAAACTGTCAAACTTTAGCATCAAATTACAGTTTGACACATTATTAGATAACTCCAAATACTCAATTTAGAAACCGTCCTTATTTTCCGTCTTAATCTTGTCAAATTCCAGTTGTGGTTATCAGGTTCATCATCATCAGCCTTTAATGTCCGCAGTCCATGCCTTTTAATGTCCCCACCCCCTACCTTTTAATGTCCCCTTTTAATGTCCCCACCCCCTACCTTTTAATGTCCGCTGGGGCACAGGCCTCCTCTTTGTGAGAGGGTGTGGGCCGAAATCCACCACGCTCAATGCGGGTTGGTGGATGTCACAAGTCTTTCTGTTTCCTCACAATGATTTCCTTCACCGTTTTGAGAACAGTGGTGATGAAATAATTTACACAAAGTGCTAGTGGCTAGGTTTGAAGTCACGACTTACAACTTTTAAGTCGCGGCAGTTACCTGGGCCACCACTGCTCCTAAATAACTGGTTTTGTTGTAATAAGGAAAATGTTTTCAAAACGGAAAAAGGACCAAGTAATGAATGATGATAGGAACGTCATATAAGTAAGCATCATTCTTGATCGTTCATTGATACCAAGCTTGTCCCTAGCAGTGGTCAAGCCAGTTCGACAAGGTCCTTTAAGAACCTTAGCCTGCCATCCTTGCTTGCTTAACCAGCTGTTTAGATCACTATTATCGATAAACTGGTTAGAAATGGTAGACTGTCCTTTAATTCCAATGACATTATAATAAACAATATGATTTGTAGGAGTTGTATAGGATTTTAAATTTTGCTCTTTTTACATGCGCGTTGAAATCTTTATGAATGTTGTCCCATTATGATTGCAACAGAATCGCATTAATAACTGCAAAAAAAAAAACTTATGGTTAAAAAACATTGTTGAGGATTGAAGAGTTCCTTTAACTGGAGCTAATCCTGAATGTCTATTCAGGTGATGCTTATCATAAAAATGCATTGTGACCAGAAGTACAGGTGTGAGCAAAATTTCAGCTCAATCGGATACCAACAAATGGTCGAAAAATAGTTTGCAATTTTGACGGACAACTTACAAAATCAGCCTAGCCTTTTCCCAACTATCTTATTGGGGTCGGCTTCCAGTCTAACCGAACGCAGCTGAATACCAGTATTTTACATGGAGCGACTGCCTATCTGACCTCCACAATCCAGTTACTGGGTAATACGATACCCCTTGGTAAGACTGGTTAAGACAACTTACGAGAAAACGTACAAACATACGTGCAAGATAATTAAAATCTTGTAAAAATTTGGTACTTTCCAAATTTAATATAATTATAACATATATATATACAGGGTGTAATGGAAAGGTTTGGTCATATTTTAAGAACCGGTTCTGCCCATGGCAATAAACAATTACTCTAAGAAAAAAAATAAAA
The DNA here is from genome assembly GCA_951329385.1 of Polia nebulosa. NCBI lineage: Eukaryota > Metazoa > Arthropoda > Insecta > Lepidoptera > Noctuidae > Polia > Polia nebulosa. The sequence goes on along the minus strand of OX589588.1, from coordinate 10,431,477 downwards.
TTCCCCAAAAAAAAAATTGAACTTTTCATACAAAGCTGATCAATGTTTATATGGGAGGTAAAAAAATATTTTGAATTTCCTCAGATTTTCTTGAAGAAAGTTCATATCGATGGGCAGATGCAGTTCTTAAAATATGACCACACCTTTCTGTTACAGCCTGTATAGCATAAGGTAAGTACGAAAAGACACGTACAAGTAACCTATTTTGTTCAGAGCTCAAATCATTTTTAGAAGATTTTATCCGGAAAACCTCCAATCAAACAAAATGTTTATTTGAGTGCTTTAGGTAAAAGAAGGTGTAATAAATGCAAAATGGTCTCTGTTGCCTGCCACATTAGGTAGCATACAAATATTAATATTAATAATAATGTTAACAAATAGTAACTATAGTAGGTACCTAATACAAGAAAATTTAAGCAACGATAAAATTTAATATCAACCAAATTGTCAACCAGATAGGTTTAACTGTCTGACTAACAACAGCAGACATACAAATTATATCATTACAATACACGTGTTCTTATAAAACACCATAATGATGAATATATAGGTGCTTAAACTTTATGTAACTGACATCAGACCAATAAACATAAAGCACATGATAATTTTAAAAGCTAACAAAAAAAAAACACAAATTAAATCTGTGATTTCCGACGATAGAACGCAAAACGGATTCTCTACAAAACAAAAAGTCTTACAAAGTAATTTAGAAAAACAAGGAGAATTGCTAAATGGATATTATTATAAAGTAAAACAAATAAGAGTGGCAACCCTTTAAGAGTATCCTGCTAAAAGTGGTTGTCAACCTTTTCTGATTTGGGACCACTTTTATTTATTTATTTATTAAACTTAATGCACAAGTAAGAATTACTGTACAATGGCGAACTTACTCTTTTGCGTTTCATCGAAAACTGGGCGTTTTAAATTAAAACTAAGTTAAGCTTAAACTAAAACTAGTTTAAGCTTAAACTAGTTTTAGTTTAAGCTTAATTATAGTTAACCTTAAAGTAACCTAACCTAACCTATAGAGGGAATGGGAAGCCGTCTCCTCCTTGCGAAGCAGTAATGCTCGCGAAGAGGGAGGCGGCATACGTTAGGGAGACTCGACAACAGCCGAGTCGCCCTAGCGCCCCCAGGCGCAGCCGCTGCATCAGACGCCAGGGGGTTCGGGCGCCGCGAGACGATCTCCGGCCACCGTAGACCCGGGCCTGCGGACGGCGAGTAGTGGGTAACTCGCCGTCCGATCAGCACCAGGCCCGAGAGTCGACGGCGCGTAGTGTTCCACGCGCGCCTCAAAGAGTTGTCAGCAAAGGGAAGGGGCCTGCCACGGCCGATGCCTGCCCGGGGGTGGAGGATAAATTCGAAAGAGTTACCTCGCCCCCGGGCACTCGAGGCAGGGAGGAACAGGGGTGGGTTTGACACGCCCTTCCGCTCCACCCTAGAGCGGAAGAAGTCATAGGATGATTTCCCACCCCCCAAAAAAAAAACCTAACCTATAACCTAAACTAACTTAAGCAATAAGTTTGTAGTCGTGAAACGCAAAATGAAGCTCTAATCTCGATTAAACGCATAGATTGAGTTTAGTTTAACTAATCGCGATTAATTTCATTGGTGAAATCGGCCCTAAGAAGGAGGAGGTTAGTAAGTAAAACATACTAATATTATAAATGTGAAAGTTTGTGACGATGTATGAATGTTTGTTACTCTTTCACGCAAAAACTACTGAACGGATTTTGATGAAACTTTACAGTAATATTGCATATAAATCAGAATAACACATAGACTATAATTTATAATGCAAAAAAAGGGAAGTACTACTACCACGGGGGTGAAGCCGCTGACAGAACCTAGTGTATATAAAATAGTATACGTATAGGTTCCTATTATCTCAAATCAAGACTAACGAAAATTGTCATAAAAAAAAAACAAAACTTTTGTGTGTGATTTTAGACACCTATCAAGGTGTCTAAAATCACATTAATGTTATTTTTGAGTTGAAAATTATGAAGTTTTAAACCTTTCGCGAACCGTAGGTTATATCAGCTCTTGCGGAACACCAGTGGTCCGCGGACCACAGTTTGGGAACCAACAATAAACATGCATAGATACCTACAGTGTGTGCAAAATATTCTCGTTTATAAGACTTGCTCGCGTTTGATAGCAGCATTTAGACGCGACGACTCGCTCAGACCGCGTGTGCTCTCGTGAAACTACTTAGTTACATATTCATACGAAATGGCAAAATTCGTCTCTACTTTAATACTAGTGGGTGTTATTATCACTGTCCAAGGTAAGCCACATCTTATATCTTTAAGTCCGTAAAAGAGGAAAAATTAAGTAATATATTTAATGATCTATTCAAACTTAATTAATTAGGTTGTTTTTGTAAAAAAAACTCGTGCATGCTAGATTGTTTCTGCTTAGAGATATTTTTTCTAAAATGTCACAGAAACATGTTTAGATATTGCACTGCAAATTAATTTAATAAGAATGTTACCTACTCTAAATACGGATATCGAATAAGATTTTTAAGAATTTTCCGAATGACAAGTGAGACACACCTATCCCCGATGTCTCAATTATGAATTTGAAGTTCAAAAATTTCAAATTCTCAATTCAAAATCTAATTTCGGGTTTTAATAAGTTGTCAAACAGATATCTAGATTGTATTTTCATTAAAGAAACCCAGAAAGTAATTATTACTTTGACCTTGAAAATATTAAATTACCACCCTAAAATAATCTGAATAAATACAACTAGCTTAACATCTAATATCGTCTGTCCTCCTACGTGATATTTTATTGTAATCTAACCCAGACCGGTTCATCAAAACAATATTTCAAAAAGATGATTATTTGTCGTTGTATGTTCTTATTGATATCATCAAAATTAATATGATTTTTTGAAAAGTTCCATTTGCTTTAATTTTAGCGGTCATCAGGAAGTAGAGTATAAAATTTACATGTCCGAATTAAGGTTTTACGTATGCCAATATGTGTATATAACTTATTTATTTATTTATTGAGGACCTCTAACAAAAGATGTACACAACCAAATATAAATGTTTAAAAGAACAGTTTAAAATAAGTTCACTCTTTCAATTACAGGACACCACAGCATACTTTTGCGTATGAACTAAATTAAAACTGAACTATAAAATTTCCTTAAATAAAAAAATAAGAAAAAAATTACGATATGAAGCAAAACGTCTTTTTAGTCATAAGCAATAGGAAAAACAATACTGCGAATTCACAATTCCCATTAACAAAATTTTATAAAAATACAAGGAAATTTAAGTTTTGCTCTTATAGATAGGTGTTAAATTACTTAGGCTAAACCTTGATTTGATATTGGGGGTCAAATTGTTAAAATGAGTTCTACGTCTATCAATATTGCACATGTCAAACATGTAGATGTAAGTAATGTCACGGTCAGCATCATGCATGACAACAAGTTCAACGACATTGAAATAATAAAGTGCTAAATATGACGAGTTAACTGAATAATTTGATTTAAATACCACTAGCTAGGATTTGCAAGGACCTAGATTCATACAATATTCATAATTCTCTTGCATTGATTTTTATATATCAATGTTCTCTTGCCCTTTTTCAAATTTTCCTAATTTCGAGCAATGGTGGCCCGTGGTAATGACCGGGACTTACAAGTTATAGGTCGTGAGTTTGAACCCAGACAGGGTCTCTAATTTGTGTAAGTTATTTTATCACCACTACTCTCAAAACGGCGAAGGAAAACATCGTGAGGAAAAAGGCATGTCCTATAGAACCAAAACTTCGAAGACATGTGACATCTACCAAGCTGCATTGGGCACGCGTGGTAGATTACAGCCTACACCCTCTCACAGAGAGTAGGCCTGTGTCTCCAATGAACAAGGCTGATTATGATAGGTTATTATTCCCTGTACGCCCACCCTAACACACGTCACGTACGGCCGCAGAAGTGTACACCCTAACAGTCCCTAGGACCCTAAGACCTATAAGCCCTATGGCCCTAGCCTATCATGTACCTAGTATGTGATAAATAAATATATAGATAAATTCGGGATGTCTGCACCATGCGACCTATGGTTACAGACGGATAGTGGGCAGGAATTCCAGGTTCGGGAAGGGTACACTCACTGCCAATCCCGCAGACCATACGAGACCATCGAGCTGTACCAACTAGGTCCTGTTCCTGAGAGTCGCCAGAATGTTCAATGTTACCTTTGGACATTGAATCAGCACTCGGCCCAGCTGACGCGCGGCCCAGTTAAAATATGATTTGGTTGCACCTTACACGCATAGGACACTAAGATTTTGTGTAGTAGTGTGTGTTAACAAAAAGTAGTATATAAGCTGTAACATATTGTAAATAAATCAGATTTGGACTGGGCCGCGCGTCAGCCGGGCCGAGTGCTGATTCAATGTCCAAAGGTAACATTGAACATTCCCAAATTTATGAGTGCTCAAAGCAACTTGTCGTTTTCTTTCATACTTTCCCCCTTTATAACCATATCATCTTTCGGACAATCCATCCATCGATTTTTTGGTCTTCCCCTACTCTCCAGCCATCCACATTCATAGGTACTTAAAAACTTTTTTTCACGACGCTTTCCTCATACATAATAAATACAATACCTACGCCAAATATCGTTATTTCAAAGCAGACCAAATAAATGAAAAATAAACAATCCGGTGCTACTCAACAGATATTATTTTGAAGATTTCTTCAATAAATATAAGACATATATACATTTAGACTACCCAAATGTGTAATATATGTAGAATAGTCTATTTCATGGTTTCATTGCAAGAGGACTTCGCCAAAGCATTTGAAAATACTTATGTGGCTGTACTAAGTAGTCGTAATTTATACTAGGAACAGAGTACAATACACGTAATATGCACTAACCTAAACACAATAAAGCATTGTTTCCAGAGTTTTCACTGCAAAATCTGTAATGGAAATCGTAAACAGGTTACCTAAGAGTACGGATCCGTACATTAGTTTACATTGTTTACATAATAATCAGGCTACTAATAACTTTACCACGGCTGGGACACAGGCCTCCTCTCTGAGAGGCAGTCCCCTCATCCACAATGCGGTTTGGCAATTTTCACAAAACATGTTTTTTTATTATTATTAATAGGCTCGTGTTTGATCTCTATCTCACCCAATGGTAAGCGATGATGTGGTCGATGGTAACGCTGGCTTGTCTAGAAGTAGAATCACTTTTGGCTTAAATACTCCCAGCTTGTAGCTATCAGAAAACACAGACTCTGGTAGGGAATTCCACTCCTTAGCTGTACGAATGATACGTGAATGTGTTCCTAAAACGTTTTGTGCGTATGGGTGGGATGTCCACCATGTACCCGTGCGTGGCACATCGCCGTACATCTTGTGGTTTGATGATTGAACGGGCTTGGTGGAATTAAATTATATGAAATTCAGAGGCACTCTCCCCAAAATATAACCGATAGAAAACCGACAGGCTAGCAACACGGCGTCCTCTTCTTCAATCTTCTTGGCTCGTTTTTCAATTGACTCAAGAGCATTAAGCTGGTATCTGGCAGATGCGTCCCAAAGATGAGAGCAGTACTCCATACACGATCAAACTTGAGCTTGATAAACTTTTTTTAAAATTAAAATGTTCTGTTTTCCGTCTATCTAGGTATGTAACAAAACTTTAACAGGAACATTCTTAAATAATTATTCTTGTGCTGACGTAACGACGGAGTTTTTCCTTTCTGCGGCCCCGTAATTAGCCATTGAGGAAACTTATAAGTTTATATTTAAAAACAAAATTCTTTAAGGAAATACTAATCTGATAAAGATGTCCATTTGTGTTATTCTATTTTTTTTACTTAATTATTAGTTAAATGCCATGATAGTATTATTTAACCAGTTACCAAATAAAAAAAACCGGCCAAGTGCGTGTCGGACTTCGCACATTTAAGGTTCCGTACCATATGAGGGAAATCAATATTTTGGTATTTGTTAGTAAAATATATAGGCCGAATAAGTAGGGTGACTTGATTGTACTGTTAATATATCCCTCAATTTCGTGTGCCTCTTTAAAAAGGGCTCCTCTAGCTGTTACCACTGAGTTCTATCACGAGCAACTCTCCTCCAATCAGGGCCCGCTATTTATTTTAGTTCGTCCTCCCGCCTTCTTATTTGTATCCCCTTACTGCATTTGCTGTCCCTTGGATACCAATCTGTTACTATTCTGCACCATTTCTCCATATTTGTTCTCATCAAGTGGCCAGTCCATGTCCACTTTTGTTAGTCAATTCTGGTCAAGAGGACTGGTAGTCTAGTTTTTGCTCTTATTTGGTCACTTCTAACATGATCTGCTTTGCGTATGTTTGTCATGCTTCGTTCCACTTCCATGGCTCTTTGACAGTATTGCAATTTGTTTCTGTGTTGTTTTGTGAGTGCCGTCATATTTCGCATCCGTACCTATGTAATACAGGGAAGTATGCAGGTGTTGAAGACTTTTCGTTAGTAAAATATACGTTATAACAAACATTATCACCAAATTTCAAGTTCGTAGGTTAATGGGAAGTAAAATACATCGGAACAAAATTTTGAGACAGACGATGGACAGACTGACAGACGGCCAGACGGGCCCGTGAGTGACAGCAATAGGGCTCCATTTGGACCCTTCGGGTACGGAACACTAAAAATGAGATAAAATAAAAATATGAGGACATTCCTAGTTTTTATGTGGACATTTCTGCAAGAATTATTTAAGCTGTGATTTATCAAATGCTAATTCAGTTTCGATTTGGCCTTTAAAAATATATTCACCCTGAGTATTTTGCTAAAGTTAAAAGAAGAAATCTTTTTATCTAGGTACGTACTGTGTTATTCTGTAGCTATTGCGATGGGTCGCAAAGTGCACTGGATTGGAGGGTTTAAATATGACAGGATTCTGTCACTATGACGAAGGTCTATAGCGGCCTGAAGTCAATCAATCTGCCTAGCCTTTTCCCAACAATCTTGGGGTCGGCTTCCAGTCTAACCGGATGTAGCTGAATACCAGTATTTTACATGGAGCGACTGCCTATCTGACCTCCACAACCCAGTTACTGGGTAATGCGATACCTCTTGGTAAGACTGGTTGTTAGACTTTTGGGTTTCTAACGACCTGTAACGACTGTCAACGATCCACGATTGACAGCCGGGAGCAACGGCTTAACGTGCTTTCCGAGGCACGGAGGAGTCTCAGTAGGTATATAAAGATGGTCACCTATCCATGGATTAACCCCGGCAAGCGTAGCATAACCTCATGGATCAATCGGTGCGGCTGTTATTACTTTAGCCACGAGCTCCTCGGTCTGTAGTGGAAGTACTTATATAAAATGCTATATTACTGTTTAAAGTAGCTACTAGATAGAGTAGTAGTAGATATAGTAAGGCAATCCCAAATACCGACATAAATAATCTGATTTCTTTAGGGTTATCGGACATTTTTTTCAAACTAGGTACCTATAGGCATTCAATTTCATCATGAAATGGCCTCTCCATTGCTATGCTTGGAGTTTCCTTGCGTGTTCGTATCAGGAATGATGATATCCGCAAGAGAACCAAGGTTACCTACATAGCCCGAAGAATTGCCAAACTGAAGTGGCAGTGGGCTGGGCAGATTGCCCGTAAAACGGACGGTCGATGGAGCCCAAAAGATCTGAAGTGTCGACCGCGTACCGGAAGACGCAGCGTTGGAAAGCCTCCAACAAGGTAGACCGATGACCTGGTGAGGGTCGCGGGTAGCCGATAGATGCGGGACGCACACCGGTCATTGTGGCGACACTTGGGGAGGCCTATGTCTAGCAGTGGACGTCTTTCGGCTGAAATGATGATGATGATGATCCACGTTTCACATTCATGTATTTACGCTGCACGTCCGTATTTTCATCACAGATATTCATATGTGTACTAAATGTCAACTCAATCAGTCAAGTAGATTCAGGGCAAATTGAGTGTGACAGACACACACTTGAGTGACCCTATAGGGGTATATAAGATACACCCTAAAAAGGGACCTATCCTCAGCAGTGGGCAAAGTTGAGTTGTGGACACTGATAGTGATGACACCGACGTACCTATTTGTTTCTCTGTGTTGTAACTCCTTTGGTTCCGCTTAGGTACATACTAACTTCATCCAATAAATTCGTGCAAATACTATTAAAAATGTAAGTCCTGGTAAAAAAACGTGTGAATTGCTTGTGATACAAAGAATGATCTTTACGATGAACAAGTTCCGTATTTAAACGCACATTATCATCGAGTTTCTAATGGAATAACACAAAATAATTTATGAAAATGAAAACATGGTTCAAAAGACATACGTCATTGTAAAGGCTTTTAAATAATAAGAAGATTATAGTTCAGAAGTCTCTTCGATTGTCACTAAAGAAAAAAAATACAATTTCAAATGTCTATGTACGTAATTCCTTTGTACTTAAATAACGGACAGAATAGTCGGATGCTGATGAAGCATAATGAGCAAGCGAGAACTCTTTTTAACCGACTTTGAAAAAGGAGGAGGTGCTATGTTCGACTGTATGTATTTTTTTTATGTATGTCCACCGATTTCTGTGTCAGTTGAAGACCGATTTTCAAAATTCTTTATTTATTCGAAAGAATAAACTCCCGAGGTGGTCCCATATAAATTTTATCTAAATTGCTTCAGCGCTTTTTGAAAAAGTGAACAAAAACGAAAAATATGCATACATAGATGACATTTTGGTGTTCTGCAATTACGAATATGTTTAAATCCCACGTTCCATGTTATTGGGGTTTAAAGTTCTGGGATATAAACAACTAAAAAGAGAAAAATAAAAATCTTATAAAAAAAAACAACCGACTTCTAGAAAAGAAAATACACTAAAAATTAAAAAATAATTTTAATTTCGGAAGTCGATGTCAAATAACGAAGAAATAAAATACAAACACCGACTTCTGAAATTAAAGTTATGTTTTAATTTTAGTGTATTTTCTTTTTTGGAAGTCGGTTGTTTTTTTTTGTAAAAAAGTTTTTTGGAATGTCAATTAGCCTATATCCAACAGTATAGCATAAATATAGCATAATTTAGCCTTGTAATGTTCCCACTGCTAGGTCTCAGGTGTCATCTCTAGGAGATGAAATGGACTGTAAACCACCACGCGAGCCGGGTCGGTGGATGTCACATGTCTTCGAATTTTTGGTTCTAGGACATCCTCACGATGCTTTCCTTCACCGTTTTGAGCAGTAATGCAACCCGTCATCGCTCTACACCTGAAAAAGTACTAAATAACTTGAATTTCGGAAATCGGTGTCAAAAACGAAGAAACTAAATAGGAAATAACGACTGCCGAAATTAAAGTTATTTTGCACTTTTTTTTTTGTTTTTCTTTTGGAAGTCGGTTCTATTTTATGTAAAAAACCTAAAAAGAGTTTTTTATTTTTCACTTTTTGTTTGTGGTTCCCCATTAAATTGTGTTAACAATACATAGACAAGCGATCGCGGTAATCGCGAGTCATTTGTTGTTAGTTATTGAAGAGAAAATTGCGGACAAACACGTACATGCTGAGATAGGTGCTTTTTTGGCCTCGCACAGGTCTTTGCTATGTTGTTTTTTTAAGTTATTTTTTTTTCTTTTGATGGTATGATGTAAAAAAAAAATGTGTTTTTCTGTGCGAGGCACAAAATAAACTTTTTTCTTTCTTCCTTTCTTTCTTTCATTCTATATATACATACGGGTCGAATACGGAACCTCCTTTTTTGAAGTTGGTAAAAATAAATAGAGTTGTGTCATATTTTCTGGCCTTTGATTAACGTTACGACTGTCAAAAATCTAAAAATTAAAAGCTAATACTAATAAATATTTTATCTCCATTTCAGCACTACCACCCACCTACGATGAAATCTTAGCAGCGGCTCGGAACAACCAATGGGACCAGGTTCATCATCTGTAAGTATTCTCATCACAGACAAAGATCTAAAAGATATATCTCTAGATCAAAAAGTGCGGTTCTCTCCCAATTTTTTTGGAAAGTGTCAGAGATAATTATCATTATACATACTAAACGTATTATTGGTAGTATATTTAACTAATATGTAAGAAGTAAGGTTAGATTAACGTAACCTTTAGGGTAAAAAAAGATTTGACCTATTAAATCTTTGTAAGAAGTTTCCCTATATTATTGTTAAAAAATAGGATTAGAATAGAACAAGTTCGTCGGTAGCATAGTATATACTCAAGCCGTTTGGGGTTGACTTTTGGAGTGCTCATTCATTATTTAAAGATTTATCTAGACGCCTAGTTGAGATTTCGTGATCCAAGGACTGGCTTTTACCTCGGCCAGAGGTTTAAGCATTCCCATTCAACGTGGCAATGCTGCCAGTATTTTGGGAGCTCGTGGCTAAAGTAATAACAGCTGCACGAGTCGATACATCAGGTTAAGCTACGCTTGCCGGGGTTGGTCCATGGCTGGGTGACCATCTTTATATATCGAGACTCCTCCGTGCCTCGGAAAGCTCTTTAAGCCGTTGGTCCTGGCTGTCAATCGTTGATCTTTGACAGTCGTTACGGGTCGTCAGAAGCCCGAAAGTCTGACATCCAGTCTTAGCAAGGGGTATCGTATTACCCAGTAACTGGGTTGTGGAGGTCACATAGGCAGTCGCTCCATGTAAAATACTGGTATTCAGCTGCATCCGGTTAGACTGGAAGCCGACCCGAAGATAGTTGGGAATCTGCCCATGGGTTGTGGATAAATTCGAAACAGAGTTAACGCGCCCCTGGGCACTCAAGGCAGGGAAGGAACAGGGGTGGGTTTTAGTCAGTAAGAGTCTGACACGCCCTGCCGCTCCACCCTAGAGCGGGAGATGTCATTGGATGATTTCCTACCCCAAAAAAAAAAAAGTTGGGAAAAGGCTAGGCAGATAGATTTTTATTTTAAGGTTTATTTAGTGAGAAGTTTTTGGTTTTAATTATAGAAAGGAAGTATTTTATATGTATGTAAATATTTGTAGTATTTCATAATTGTTTAAAAAAGAAATGCCAAAGTGAATGCGAAAAAAAAAATATAAGTACGGTCGAATTGAGAACCTCCTCCTTTTGTTTCGTCGTTTAAAAAAATAGGTTTGATAATGTTAATGTTGTTAAGAGGTAGAAAACATGAACTTTCTAGATGATATTATAATATTGGCAAGCACAAACTAGTCGGTTTTCAAGACCGTATCTTTCCATGATCGGTCGGAACTCGAATTTTATCGTTTCTGAGAGGCGCAATCCTCAAAACAACATCGTAATCCTTTAAAACTGCCTCTGACGTAGCTGCTGGTCACAGATCGTTAAGATAACAGCTGTAATAGCGTACCTAAACCATCCACAGCCGAGTGGTTTGCTTCCAAATGGCTTGTTAAACTCAACTGGGTACCTAAATCCTCAATTACATTTATACATTGAGTTACATGACGGTTATCTGCATGCAAAGATCTCTACCAACTATAAAATAATGTTTTTCTTTAAGGTGGAAGCTCCAAGGTAGCCCGTAAAATTCAAATTTTCTAACGTTTTTCGCAATTTGTAAATCAGTGTCAGGTTGTATCTTGGTCAAAATTTGATTCGCGGCCGTAGCAAGTATGTATTTATAGAATTATAATCATTAAAATCATCAATACATCTCTCTCTGTTAGAATAGATGCCAAATGTTATGATTTCATGAAATACTTACATTTGGAATCAACCTTAAGTAAAACCGACTAAGTTTTACCTATAGAAAAAATATTATTTTGGACCTTCATTACTCAATCGCGTTTGTTAAAACGCGCCTAAAGAAGTGTTGACTTCAAAAAGATCAAACCTCTTTGAACGGTAAAACTCAAAAAAACAACCGACTTCCAAAAAAAAATACACTAAAAATTTATAAATAACTTTAATTTCGGAAGTCGGTGTTTGTATTTTTACTTCTTCGTTATTTGACACCGACTTCCGAAATTAAAGTTATTTATAAATTTTTGGTGTATTTTTTTTTTGGAAGTCGGTTGTTTTTTTTGTAAAAAAGTTTTTTATTTTTTACTTATTAACTTATTAACTAAAAACCCCAATATAATGGAACGTGGCATTTACACATTTGGAGAACACCAAAACGTCATCGAGGTACACGTATTTTCCGTTTTTGTTCAGTTTCTCAAAAAGCGCTGAAGCAATTTCGATAAAATTTATATGGGACCACCTCGGGAGTATATTCTTTCAGATGAAAGAATTTTGAAAATTGGTTCACAACTGACGGAGAAATCGTGTAACATACATACAAAAAAAAAAAAAAAACATACAGACGAATTGAGAACCTCCTCTTTTTGGAAGTCGGTTAAAAAGTTCTGTCAACTCAGTCAATTCTACACTTATCTGGCTTATTTTGTTAGGGTGGTAACGGCTGAATTGCAATATTATTGTAGTGAGCGCTATGTAACGCTTTAATTGTCATGTGTCCTGTAGAACGGTGAAACTGGCAATATTACTGTTGTGAGCGCTATGTACGCCTTAATTCTCATGTGTACTGTAGTAATTAATAATAATAATTTATTTAGCCAATAAAATTACAATGTTATCATAAAATAAAATAGTTTGATTACATTACATTTAATTAAGAGTGTTCCTGATATATGTAATGTATGTGATGCGGCTGTAGGTACATAATTTAAATGTTGGGTTCCCACCTATGAAATTGGCGTTTTTTTCTCGCAATAGAGAACCTCGTCACTTCTATAAATTAAAATATTCATCAATTGCTTGATATTCTATCGAATAATGACCGTAATAGACAACTTCCAATAGTAAAAAAAACCTCATTACTTATAATTTTATACAAAAAAAAAAATACCTTAAAAATGACTCCTCTTTTTGTTAGCAGAAATGAAACCACTATTTGTTTTAACTTAGACGAAACTTAGTTTTGTTGCTTAATCTAAATGGCATACTTTATGGTAGGTTTTTAAACATTATTGCATAAAAGTTTTAAAACATTAGTGTTTATAGTTGTTAAAAAAATTAACAAAATGTTAGTATGAAAAATGCAACTTCTTTAAAATTCAGCAAACGTTGTTCTGCAATTACAAAATAGGGGGTGGGGATAGGAGGGTGAAAAATACTTTACGACCTAACGGGTCGACCGATTTAAATGTTTTTTTTTATATATTTGGTAGACCTACTAAATATACAAAAAAAAATAAAAAAAAATCGGTCGAGCCGTTTCGGAGGAGTGAAACCACAAACACCGTGACACGAGATTTTTGTATATTAGTTAAGCTGCATTATCCTATCCTATACCTTTTATCCCAGCAAAGGGCACGGCACCTGTGGTTTAGGCCACGGGAGAGAAGCCGCGGGACTATGCTGGTCCTTTATTATTGGTTACATTATTATTGACTGGCCTGTTGGTCTAGTGTTTAGTGACCCTGAGTGCTATGCCGGAGGTCGTGGGTTCGATTCCCACCCAGGACAAATGTTTATGTAATGAGCACGATCATTTGTTCTGTGTCTGGGTGTAATTTATCTATAATATGTATGTATTTAGAAATATATAAGTATGTTTATCAGTTGTCTAGTACCCATAACACAAGCTCTGCTTAGCTTGGGACTAGATGGCGTTGTGTGATAGTTGTGGAATATTATTATTATTATTGTGATTCCTCTTCATGTTCTTGCACAACACTATCTCGTGCCAGTCACACCAAATACCTAGGCGTAACGATCGATGACGGGCTGAAGTGGTACACCCATGTCGATAATTTAGTCTCAAAAGTTAGGAAACTAATCTACATAATTATTTAAGTCGCTAAGACAGTGTGCGGATTCAAAAAAATTGAAGATGGTGTATCTTGCGCTTTGCGAGTCTGTTATAGGTTACTGCATCCCAGTGTGGGGTGGCACTGGCAAAACTATATTGCTAGGTTTGTAACCGGCACAGAGGGCTGTTCTTAAGGTGATGCTTGGAAAACCTTTTAGGTTCCCCACAACCCAATTATATGCGGTTTGTAAAGTGTTACTTACAGTGCTACAGCTCTTTGTACTCCAAGCGACCCTCTGCAAACACAGCCAGATCCCCCCTCCGGATCCTAACAAAACGTTCTTCGCTTGTCAACAACTTTATGTTTTAAGTTCTTTTATCTACAGAAAGATCAGCAAACATTTTCAAATAAATAAGTTAAATAGGTATGAAGCAAAAACTAAATTAAAAAAGTGGCTGTATGACTTGGATTATTCTAGAACAGAAGAACTACTCATCTTTCCTCTCTAGTCTCGCAGTCAAATGTACAATCCCACATTCCACACTCACTACGCTTGATTCCAACATGCTTAACCCAAATTACTTGTCTTGTTAATCAAATCATCCCACTCAAACATAATTGTGTATGTTAGTAGTTATTGAACAATCACACACAACATTTACACACACACACACACACACACCATCACGCGCACTCATCACACTGTCATCCACAATTACACACGCAGTAAATCCTAGAAACTATAGATTCAGATTCCTCATTTAAATTATCTTTTGTTCCTTTTTATTTTTCTTATAACAAGGTCACGTATTTAATTAGGTTCACTACGAACAAGGTGCGATGAAAATGAGTATTTGTGCACGAAGTTACAGTAGAACACTGTCTCCTAAGGCACAGGTTTCCCCTAGTTTAGGAGGCAGGGTTTCCATCATTCCAGACACCTTTTTATAACCAATTGTTCTTGTAACCTATTTACTACTATTTGTAACGAAGGTATTTAGTATCAATAAAGTTATTATTATTATTCCATTTATTTAATTTTATGTACATACACTTTACATTTTCAAATATTTAGGTACTTACATATAAAAACATAAATAAATACAAAAACATTTAAAAATATAAAAAGTACTAGCCCACCGGTATCGGAAATAGGGTCCAAGCAACCGGTGCTCGAAAGGAATCTCCTAACAATACGCGCCGTGTCCAGGAGTACTGCTTTCTGGATCAAGCCCTTGATCCAACTGCCCAACGAGAGCCTCCTGAGATGTTGGTCGAGGCTCTTGGCTATTAAGCCATTGGCCGTCACAACTATCGGCACAATGACTGCTGTATCCACCTCCCACATGTCGACAACCTCGTGAGCCAGATCAAGATACTTTGTTTTTTTATCTTTCTCAGCCTTCACAAGGTTCTCGTCATGAGGGACAGCTATATCAACAATCATTGTGCGACGCTCTTATCGATCTATCACCACTATGTCAGGCTTATTGGCAACAATAGTCCTATCAGTGATGATAGATCGATCCCAATACAACGTGATATTGCCATTTTCGAGAACTGGGTCGGGCTCATACCTATAGTACGGTACTTCAGATTCCACAAGATTGTATTTAAGAGCAAGTTGCTGGTGGATAATCCTGGCTGCAAGGTTGTGTCTATGCAAATAGTCTCAGTTAGCTAGACGAGAACAACCAGAAATAATGTGTCGGATTGATTCCCCGGGCCAGTGGCATGCCCGGCAGATGTCAACCGTACCGTCCTTCACAATATATATCCGGTAGTTATTCATCATCATAGCTTCGTTCATTTATTATTATTATTATTATTATTATTGTCGGCAAAGTCCTCATGTTTCCTACGATGATGTTATATTCGATGTGATCATGTCATCTAAAACAATATTGTGTACGATACAGTCGAAGACCATTGTTTCGTTAATGAGGATGACACACATTGAAAGAGGAAATAATCAGCTGGAAATGTAATTGTGGTAAACAAATAAACTGCGACAAAAAACTCTAAAGTAGATACACTTTGTTTTGGTAGAAACAAACAAAAAATTAAACATCAATTATCTGACAACACACGTTCCTACAAACGTGGTGAATAGGGACGCAATGAGTGAATAGAATTAAAACTTATAAGGTTTTCACTTTGATAGGGTATTATAGTGAAAAGCCTAATAAAGTTTTGTAAGAAAGCATATATTGATTTCTAAAAAAGCATCGATTTATTTTTTATTAATACCCGACGCAAAAAGGGTTGTTGTCAGTTTGATATGTGTGTATGTCTGTCTATCTGTGGCACTGTAGCTCTTAAATGGATGAACCAAATTTGAACGCGGGTTTTTGAAGTTATACTTCTTTTGGCGCGTTAGGGAAAAATGATGAGAGTAAATTTTTATTTTCACCGTCACAAAAAACAGACACCCGGAAGTTAGCTAGAACCAACACCCTGAAGTTAGATATAGTCTGTGGTTCATGAAGAATGATTGTTTTCATTTTGTAAACTCTGTGACAGTTTGGTTTTTATCTTGTTACGCCAAAGTAGTATAACTTCTTACGTTCGTACATAAGTACACACACTTTTTTTTACTTGAAAGCAAGTTTTCTAGCGATGGTTCTTAGACATGTTTATTCAAAATCGGTCCCATGAAACGGATTTTGATACAGTTTCACAAATAGGAAGAGCCATAAACGAGGAAGGTTGGTGTATACGAGTATGTAATTTGCACCCGCGTGAAGCCGGGGCGGGTTGTAGAACATGTAATAGAACGTGGTCTCTTAGGATTTTTATGTCACCAAAATTATAATACATACATGATACTTTGGAACCTACAAAAGATAAACGTTAAGCAGTACCTACATAAAGTACAAATAAACAATGAAAATTTACAGCTACTAAACCAATATACTTACATTCTAGGCATTTTATTTTATTAGACAGAAATCAAATCCACTGAAACTTAAATCTTGATGATTTTTAGAGTTCCAAAAGTCCGAATAAAAAATGGAACCCTTATAGGATCACTCGTGTGTCTGTCTGTCCGTCTGTCACAGCCAATTTGTTCCGAATGTACTCGACCGACTGAGTTGAAATTTGGTACACACATGAATATCTGTGACCCAAACACGGACATGTAACATAAATAAATGAATTTGGAATATGGGGGTCACTTTGGAGGTGCAAAAGTTTTTCAAACTGCACTGTGCTACATAACAAATGAAAGGGCTTATTGTAAGGATTTCAAACATACTTTTCTCATATTTCCGAAATGTATAGTTTTTAAGTTATTTGAGAAAACAGATAAAAAATTACCATTCCCCTCCCCCCCCCCCCCCCTTATCTTTCAAGCCACTAGGCCCAAAATTTTGAAAAAAAATACGGAATGTAGTTCTATTTAGTTATAGATTACAGTAAAATCTATAAGAAGTACATACCTACTCGTATAATTATGTACTTTAAAGTTAAACCTAAAAAAATATGATTTGTTGGGCGACCCTTTGCGCGAGAGTCCGACTCGCTCTTGGCTGTTTTTCTTTTTCATAACATTTTGCTTTTTATTATTTACAGGTTACGCAACAATTTCGGCAATTCTGAAATTAAGGTATGTTGAATGAAACATAATATTTTGATTATGTGATCACACGCAACCGTCTATATAGGGTGTAACGGAAACGTGTGGTCATATTTTAGGCACCGGTTCTGCCCATGGATATGAACAACTTTCTCTAAGTAAAAACAGAAAATTCCCAAAAAAAAAATTCGACTTTCCATACAAAGTTATCATCAGCTGTTCTAATATTTGTATGGGAGGTAAATTTTTTTTTGGGTATTTCTTCAGGTTTTCTTGAAGAAAGTTGTTCCTAACGATGGGCACTGTCTGTTACACCACTGTCTGTGTATACAGGGTGTAACGGAAAGGTGTGGTCATATTTTAAGGACTGCATCTGCCCAAAGATATTAAAAACTTTCTTCAAGAAAATCTGAGGAAACTCTCAAAAAAAATTTTTACCTCCCTTATAAATATTGATCAGCTGATGATAACTTTGTATGGAAAGTCCAATTTTTTTTTGGGAATTTTTCTATTTTTTCTTAGAGAAAGTTGTTCATTATCATGGGCAGAACCGGTTCTTAAAATATGACCACACCGTTCCGTTACACCCTGTATAAAACAAAGTCGGGTTAGTTACACAATTTATAACTCAAGAATGTCTGGATCGATTTTATGACCTTTGTTTTGTTGAATTTGTCTCCACCCCGAATCGCAGAATAACTTTTAAAACCTCGGCAAAATAAAAAATAAAGTTTGATGAAAAATCATTTTATATGAAACGGTTCTTTGTTTATTGATTCTGAGGCGGTCAGCTATTATGTCATAGAAATAATATTCGTTTACTGACAGTCGGCAAGTTCTCAAGTAATTTTACAAAGCACTGGAAATCCCCGATTATATTATAATAAATATTATACGGAAGAGTTTTCCTGTTGGCAATGGTATCAAGTCTCGCCCATTACTTTAAAGATAGCTACTACGTTTTATACATATTAGTACACAAAGATTCACATCATGATATACAATAGGCCGCAAAAAAAAATGGATCACATAGAAAAACTGCGATATCTCCTAATATTATGTACTTACATATATAGATCGCTCGTTTAAATCATATGATAAGCATATAAGTAGATAATGCTTAGAATCATTAATTAATTAAATCTCAAAAGTGGTTTTATTTGTACAACAGTTTTATTTCATTTATTACAGCTTAAAAAAACAGATTTTCTGAATTTTTAAAAATAACAAAATCCAATTATGAAAATAACAAAGGTTTTAAACAATATTCTATTCTACATACAGCATGACCTACCTAAATGCGTACACATGAAATAACAAAATCGAGACTTAAGGCTCTACTACCTGCCAAGTGGCGCCCTCATTGAATAAAAAATCGTAGCATAGCATAGAAAGTAAATATAAAACAATTCAACATCACGTTTGTTACAAAGAGGATAATATATTTTTACGTTGCTAAAACAGGACTCAAAATGTTTCGTATCCAAAGTAGTAAGCAAAAGTGTCAAAAACGGTCGTTTTTGGTGACGTGACGTTGGATTTTTTATTATTTATTTTCTATGCTATGCTACGATTTTTTATTCAATGAGGGCGCCACTTGGCGGGTAGTAGACCCTTAATTGATGTTTTACTAAAGTAGTCTGCTCACGCATTTTGATAGTTAGGTCATAGTACCTAACTATCAAAATGTGTCGGATTCCGCCTTATATGAGACCGTGATGGTCCAGAAGGAAGCCGCTGAGCTGAATCGTGAGAGTGATCACGTGCTGCCGTGCACAGCGAGGGCGAGGCTCAGGTGTGTGACACCTTTACAGTCTTAGTGTTAGTTTCGGGGTAATTTTTTAAGTGGTCACGGGACCCCTTCCATGTGCAGATAGTGATCACCAGTGTGGTTTGAGTGAGGTAAAAATCCCATTCTCCCTGGTCTTACTCGTAATCCGACCGTAGTAGTAGCTACGGTCTGATTACGAGTAGGTAATGTGACACAGCCACTTTTTTAATCGGCTATTAGTACTGATCAATACGACTGCATCGAGTCTTAATTGGTCATAAATTAAGGCCATGTGCATTTGTGGAATGTTAGATGGCTTGTAGGTATGTCACATAAAACCTTATTTAATACCTATGATATTACATTGACATTGAATTTATGGTACTTGAGGACCAGCTTTTCGGAGCATTACGACGTTTCATTACATACATAAAAATATAACAGGATTGTAATTGTCAATATTGTCTGATATCACTATCTCGAGTGTTTTCATTGAAAATTGCAAGAAATGAAATAACTATCGGTTGAATATTCAATAGCAAAATGTATTGATTTACTTTCCTATTCCAGCCAGAATTGTTCGATGGTGTGAGGAACTTAAAGCCAGTAGACGGTGGCCACGTGTTTGGCGAAGCAGAGTACTCCTTCCACTCGGCCTCCAACATCGACGGCAAGACCACAGAGGATAAAGCCGGCCATAAAGTTATCAACACCGACGGAAAAGTCAAGGAGTTCGACTTCACACCCAAGACTGATCTGTCGCCCCTTGTAAGTAGGAATATTTTTCTTTTAATTTTTAAGGCTCCCACAGATAGACGTGACATGACAATGCGACTCCGATGCGACTAGCATTTTGTAAGAGATTGTCTTAGGGAAAAAAATTGCGTATTGCGACCATTTCTATGAAAAATGGTCGACACGTTTGTTGATTGTTGCGTCGCACTTAGATATCTACATAGGAGTCTTTACTGGATGCGATCGGACGACCCGTTTTAAAAATTGAAGGCTATAGGGAAGAATATGTTCATAATGGATTGGTGACGGCTTTTGGGACTGGTTGGTCTGCCCGGGGGTTGAGGATAGATTCGAAACAGAGTTACCTCGCCCCTGGGCACTCAGAGCAGGAAGGAACTGGGGTGGGTTTTAGTCAGTAAAAGTCTGATACGCCCTGGAGAAGTCATTGGATGATTTCCCACCCCACAAAAAAAAAAACTTTTATTTTTATTTTTTAATTTTGGCTTCGGACGGTTTGTGCATTTAGCCAGTGTCAAGTTAAGAAAGTATTTAGATTTAGATACAGAATACTGTCACTTTTTCCCATTAGAATGCAGATGTAACAGATTCTAATGTTTTTGCAGTATTTGGCAGCAAATGAGTCATGTCAGCCTTCTCGTCAAGCTTCGCTGAGGTAGTCAATACTACGACAACATTCTCAGCTTTATTTTACCGAGATCGCGCCTATTTCAATGATCCCACATAATTATTGTCCAGTTGCTTAGACACTTGAGACACATAACTATACCAATTTTACATCATAATATCCACTTGGAATCAATTTACGAATAATTAAAACACCCACTGAACTTCACTCGAAAAACTCCCGCCAAAAACTCTTCGTTTGTGTTTCTATTCTGTCCTTTTTTTTCGGGGATGGGAAATCATCCTATGATCCGCTCTGGGTGGAGCGGGAGGGCGTGTCAGACTTATATTGACTAAAACCCACCCCTGTTCCTTCCTTGCCTGAGTGCTCAGGGACGCGGTAACCGCGACCCCTTGGCATGCAGGCATCGGTCATGCTGGGCCCCGTCAGTGGTGGCTGACATCTCCTTGAGGCGCGCTGGTGCTGACGCCCTTATCCTCAAAAGCCACAAATCATAAGTTTTTATACCCCGATAGTAGAAGCCCCTAAGTATACTTAGATGCAGCATTACAGCACACGAGGTCAACAATACCTACCTTAAAATTGCGTAAGGGATCAAGTTCCCAATGCAATCACCAACGTTCTTAAGAGCTTCTAACGCCAGGGACGAATGTTCACACACCATGCTCGAAGCATACAATATTTATTTATTTCAGATTCACCCAATCAACCCCCAGACACAGAACGGCAATGACTACAGTGCTTCGGACTACTCGTTCCAGTACGCTCCTTCTTCTGACGACCAGCCAGCAGACTTCACCGGCGGCAAGAAAGTCGTCAATGACATCAACATTGGACAGCCACCCATTCCCGTAAGTAATCTCTAAACAGAAATCATGAGTCGCTTTTCATGTCTGTTTGTTTGACTTCTTAGTTCCTCATTGTTGCACAATAGATTTTCATGTCTGTTTGTTTGACTTCTTAGTTCCTCTATGTTGCACAATAGATTTTCATGTCTGTTTGTTTGACTTCTAAGTTCCTCTATGTTGAACAATAGATTTTTATGTCTGTTTGTTTGACTTCTTAGTTCCTTTATGTTGCACAATAAATTTTTATGTCTGTTTGTTTGACTTCTTAGTTCCTCTATGTTGCACAATAGATTTTCAGAATTTCTTCTGATTTATTATTTATTATTACCCGACTGCCCCAGAAGGAGGGTAATGTTTTTCGAGAGTATTTATGTATATTTCCTTGGCACGCTCTGTAGCCTAAACGGCTGGATGGATTTCAACAAATGAGGTATCCATTGGATTTGTTCTGACCGCCAAAGTGACATAGGCAGTTTTGAAAAAAAAATCAAGATGGCGGCCACCGCTATTGTAAGTAACGTTGTATTTTTTTCTGAAATAGTCATGTGGGGTATCAAAATAAAGGGCTCGAAGAGAGGATTCCAAGAAAGTAACTCACTGAAATGTTGGAAATAAAAATATTGACTTGTGTCAAAAAATCAAACAAATAAAAACTTCCAAACAAGTCACTTTTCAAGCAATCTGATGCAGGTGGTTAAGTCAAATCTGTGATTGAACTAAAATAAATACTACCAACTGTATCAAACTGCTTGAATAGTGACTTGTTTGGACCTTTTTAGTCGTTTTTTACGGTCGGATATTTTGACGCAAGTTATTTTTATTTATTTATTATAACTACACTTTATAAATTTATAACTTAAACACATACAATGGGCGGCCTTGTCGCTTGCCGCGGTTTCTTCCAGGCAACGTGACATAAACATAGGTAAAGCTTCTCTTTGTTTTGGCATGTCGCCATGTTATATTAGTAGATTGCATCCGTCCGAAATAAGGGTGGGTCCGTAGTTATTATGGATACTGGTTCAAAGACTTGATTTATAGAATGGTACTCTGGGATACGACGTATATTTTAAGGAAAAGGTTCCTCTCTCGGGAGCCTAGATCGCACCGGCACTGATCAGGTACATTTTATTTAAATGGATTTTGGCCATCAGAATCAGCAGTTCAATTCTCCAAATGCACTGCTTGAACTACTGAATAATTCTATTGAATTCCTATGTAGTACTGTATCATTTTTTTATACTTTTCATCATCTTGAGCTGAAACTTTCAGCTTATGATTATGTCGGAGATGAAATACATCCACTGCTGAATAAAAGTCTTAATAAACAAAGCCACATAGACATTTGCCTAACCTTGCAGTAATTTGTTTCAGTCGCAGTCTTTGGCCAGCATACCAAGCCAGGGAGCACCAGGCACCCACAACTCATACAGCCACCAGTACTCCTATTCACACTCACAAAACTTCGTCAATGGCAAGCCAGTGAACCTCAACAACGGTGGCGACTTCCCAGGAACACAGAAGCCGATTCTTTCTGTAAGTTACTTTCCAATTGACTCGTAAAATCATAAGTCATCGACCCAATAAAGAAAACGCCTACAATCATGAGGCAGGATCTACTTTTGATCAAATTGTTGAGCGTCCTGATAACAGTCCAATGCCAAAAGTATCTAAAAATAAAATACCTTGCAGATGAGTTGAACCATTTTTAACCGACTTCGCTAGAAGGAGGAGGTTATATGTTCGACTGTATGTAGGTATGTTTTTTTATGTATGTCCTCCAAGTGCTTTGTCAATTGTAGACAATTTTCAAATTTCTTTTTTTATCCGAAAGAGTAATATCCAGAGGTGGTCCCATGTAAATTTTATCGAAATTGCTTTAGCACTTTTTGAACAAATCAACAAAAACAAAAAATGTGTATACGTAGATGACGTTTTGGTCTTCTCCAATTACGAGTATGTTCAAATTCCATGTTCCATGTTACTGGGGTTATCAATTCGGACGTAATTTTAATATTTAGTTTTAGTTCTGGGGTATAACAACTAAAAAGTGAAAAATAAATGTCTATTAACGAAGAAATAAAATACAAACACCGACTTCCGCAATTAAAGTTATTTTTCAATTTTAAGTATATTTTCATTTTTGGAAGTCGGTTGTATTTTTTGTAAAAAAGTTTTTTTAGATGTTGTAAATAGAAGGCTGTTCCTCGAAGTTAAACCTAAATGATAGAAACTTGCATCATGCTCTTAATGACATCTATGTGCTTCGATGTGCAAGTATTTTAAGCGGAATTTATGACTACTTTTCTTGAAAACGGTCAAAAAGGTGTTTTTTTTTTTATAGCAGTGTATCTCTACCGGAAATAATTTTAACAAATTAAAAAAAATACGATATTTTCGAGTCCTTTTTGCATACAGTTATGGAACTCAAAACATAATTTAACATACTTTAATGCATAAAAAAAGTCTTCTAACATACCTCTTAATTATCTTTAAAAGCAGTTGTTTTACCCGTCATTAACAATTATAAATTATAATAAAAATATACCATAAAATTTAAAATTCTAAACTGCATCCAGTGATGGATTATTTATTATAAAATATTAGGAAATCGATAAAATACTTCATATTTTGCAATAAATTGCGAGCGTTGTGTCGTAGCGTATCTCTTTCTTTTCTATGCAGTCCGAGAGTAACCGCGCTTTAAGTCACGTCACGCCCTTAAACCTGCAAACTTCTTAATTACAGCCCATCTCCTTCACCGACGTACGGGATCTGATGCCTCCTCAGGGCGGCCAGGTCTTCGGAGAGGCGCAGTTCCAGTACCACACCTCTTCTAACATCAACGGCAAGGTCTCAGAAGACCAGGGAGGGCACAAGATCATCAATGACAACGGCAAAGTGCAAGAGTTCGATTTTACGCCAAGTCCCAAAAAGTCACCCGCTGTTGCTTATTTTAATTAATTTTACTAATTAATTGTGAGTAATGACATCCCTCTATTAGATTTACGAGAACATATTATTGCATCTAAGGAATAAAGAGAATTTCGTCGGTGGAGTATCTTTTTTAAATATTTTTAAACAAACGCTAACGCCTGATCTTTTTGTTATCTCGATGAGTTGCTTTTGTCCGTGTTTTTTTCGTTAGATACCAAGTCAACGTAGTTAGTTTTGATGTTTTTATGTACAGTAACTTGTTAACTGCATTAAATGTTGCCATAATAATTTAATTATCTAATATATTTGATGACTAAAAGCTGATTTTGCAATAGTCATATTAGTTCAGTAGAATAAATGTGGCTGTTTGACATATATTCTGTTAAACCGCAATTTTTTTATTCTTCAGGTAGACCTTAAAAAAACTATTCATGGACAGTTATGATTCGAAATTAGTAAAAAATCTCATAGAACTCCTGTAAAAGTGATTATCGGCTTACTACATAATTTATTTTTAGAAATGCAAGCCGTCTTACAAGGAGTTAGTTCTATTAGACGCATTGCTAGGAGTACAGGGACCTTACTAACAAAAACTTGTATATTTAGTACATTCGAAATAATGTAAGAAAGTAGGTGGTGATTGTTACATCCCAAATTCCAAATTACTTTTACCTATGTTGTTGATAATTATAACTAAATTGAGATTATTAAGTCGTTGATATTCTGTGATCATAATTATTATACCTATGTATTGTAAATAAATTAATGTGTTAAAGATTAAATTGGCTTCATTTCTTACCAGCTTCTGCAGCGGCTTTGCCTACGTGAAATAAGTACTTCCCCCCATTATAATTTACAGCCTTTAAGTTATTCTCATGTAAGTATAAGTTATATACCTGTGAAAACCCGCGACTCACTGGTGAGTCGGACAAAAAAAAAAATATTAAAGAGAAAAAAAAAAAAAAAAATCGGCTGTCAACCCGGGTTGTCGTCGGGGTTAAATTTGACAACCCGGATTTGGCCGCGGGGGTTGAAGGGTTAACTACTGTAAAGTTTCATCAAAATCCGTTCAGTAGGATGTCACCATAAACACCGGTCAGCAACCTTATTTTTTTTTTAAAGACGGTTGCAGATTCTGAGCTAAGCTAAGTTAGTTTAGCTTACTTTAGATACTTTTTCACTGAACGCTTAGACTATGAAAGGTTATAGACGGCGTGTCAATATCCAGCAATCTGAAGTACCAGAATAAGAAGCCGTCTTGTATCTGTACACGCGAAATAAGCTCACATAGACAAAATGAGAAGCCGATACGTCATCGTTACGTTCGTCAAGGTCACTCACACATTTTAACGATCCTGCTTCATTTAATGTCCAATGACGTTCCGTCTGTAACCTTTCAAAGTCTAAGATTGAACGACGCTTCGTCGACGGTTACTATTCTTTCTTGAAAGATTACTTAAGGATTGACCCTTCGAAGTATCGACACGTTAACTCAAAGGGTTGATTCAAAAGCGTATATTCTCGGCGGATTTTTATGTCGAAAGTACGTCCAATCATCACCTGAGTAGGACGATTTCTGAGCGCCGCCGAGTCGACGGCGCTTAGCGTTCCACGCGCGTCTCAAAGAGATGTCAGCAAGAAGTGACGGGGCCTGCTAGGGCTGATGCCTGTCAGGTTCGCGGGAGTGAATAAAGGAGTCACCGGGGCCCTAGCACAAGCAACTGAAGGAACAGGGATGGTTATAGTCAGTAAGATTCTGACACGAGGGAGCGGGTGAAATTATTTGCTGGGGAGTTTGTTGGCCACTTCTTCTTCACAGCTAAACACTAGGAAGTGGTGACGGGCGGGCGTTTTTTGGGGGACTGTCTTTATGTAGAACTTTGACGTTCAAAAAGTGCTGGTTCTCAGCCTAGTTTGAATAAATGACTTTTGATTTTGATTTTGATTGATTTGAATATTTTCCACCCAGTAAAAAAAAAGGTAGCGATTTACAACGAATCGTCATTTATAATAAAGTATCAAACTCCATACCTATTTTATTTTCCCTTATCCCGTGAACCGGCAATAGCATTGCCGTTTACCTTGGTCAGTAGGTATTCTTTTTTTATACCTAGGTGTAAAAAAAAAGCTAATGGTTTTGATAGTGCACACATCCGGCCTTCAGTGGCATCATGGCGTCATGGTACCCACTGTGCGAGCCATACAAGTGGGTCGTGAGGCACGATTAACATTAATTATAGTCCCGCACACATATTTATATATATACCTGTATATGTATAATTATACATATTTGAAACTTTTCCGTAACTGACTGGGAACTAAAGCCCGGAAAGCCCCTGAAAACCAAACGTGAATTGGCCAAGAAAACCTTCAGATGTACCAGGGTGGCATGTTTCGAAAAGGTTGGGCGAAGTTGTACACTACGAGTATTAGTACAATACCTACATGATATTAATGACCTTTTTACGACAGTTTATGTAAACTGAACAGACAGGATAACACCGATTTCCATTAATTAGTAGGTGCCTGCGTCATTTTTAATCGTTATATTTTTAATTACGACGCAGTTTAACTAATCTCAGACACAGACAGATGGTATGTTGTGATGTGATTCCTACTT
Organism: Polia nebulosa; assembly: GCA_951329385.1. Classification (NCBI taxonomy): domain Eukaryota; kingdom Metazoa; phylum Arthropoda; class Insecta; order Lepidoptera; family Noctuidae; genus Polia; species Polia nebulosa. The sequence continues at coordinate 10,404,559 of OX589588.1, read as the reverse complement.
CCAAATACCTAGGGGTCACTTTAGACAGTAAGTTAAACTGGAGTGTTCATCTAGACAATAAACAAAGCAGGGCCTGCATCACCTTTTGGCAATGTAGGAAAATGATAGGTAAGAGGTGGGGCCTATCTCCCAAAATTATACTCTGGCTGTATAGCGCAGTAATTCGGCCCATGATCACCTATGGTGCCGTGGTGTGGTGGCCCCGCACCAAGCTAGTCACAGCCGTAAACAAACTACAACACATGCAAAGGCTGGCCTGCATGGCAACCACAGGCTGCATGAGGACCACTCCAACGGCAGCGCTCGAAGCCATGCTGGGCTTCCCGCCGCTTCATCTGTTTATTCAGCAGGAGGCGACGATGGCTGCGGTACGCCTTAAAACACTGGATCTCTGGGGTAAGAGAGAAACTCAACACACCGCTCTGCTCATGGGACTAAACAACGACTTCCCAACAACTAGAGCAATCAACGACCGGATACCCAAACAATTTGTCTTTGACAAAAAATACAAAATCCAACTGCATGAGGACCACCGCTGTGAGGGGCTGTGCCCCGCAGAACTGCGGATCTTCACTGATGGATCCAAAACAGGTATTGGCACGGGCGCGGGGATCTTCTCGGAGGACCTCAACATCCATATAGCCACACCACTGGGGGTCCATAATACAGTCTTCCAAGCAGAGTGCTTGGGAATTTCCCTGGCAGCCTCAGCCATCCTAGCCAGGGATGTTAAGGACCACTCGGTACGTATACTTTCGGACAGCATGGCAGTCCTGCAAGCGCTAAACAGCCAAACAGTTAACTCTGGGCTGATATACGAGTGTCACCAACGCCTAAATCAGGTAGGTAAACACAACAAAGTAACCATTCAATGGATTAAAGGACACAGCGATTCCCGTGGCAACGATGCAGCGGACGAACTCGCCAGAAGGGGGTCGAGCATGGCAGCGATAGGACCTGAACCCATTGTGCCTCTCCCCTTTGGATTCTTACGCAATCTGATAAGGAAACGCACCAGAGATCAACACAACAAGCTATGGGCTGATCATAGGGAGTGTAGGCAGGCCAAGGAGGCGCTCCCCTCCATTAATGACCGCTTCACAAAGCAAGCCCTACGACTGACCAAACTTCAGTTGCGGAAAGTCACGGCCGTTACAACTGGCCATGGGTCTTTTAATAAGCATCTCTCTGTCATAGGAGTCACAGACAGTCCACTCTGCAGAGCCTGCATGGAGGAGGACGAGACAGCGGCTCATCTGCTGCTAAGCTGCCCAGTAGTCGCTGCATACAGGGCAAAACACTTCGGACATCCAGGTAACCTAAGCGAGATGGTCAGTAACACCAGGGTGCTGCTGGCCTTCCTCGAGGAGCTGGGGTGGATCGAATGACAATGCAGTCCCACCTGTACGCAAAATACGCGCCTTGGGCGTGGAGTTGCGGAAACCAGCCCGACATACATACATACTTCCAAATTTTCGACAAAAACCGGTTTTTTTTTTTTTGGGGGGGTGGGAAATCATCTTATGACTTCTTCCGCTCTAGGGTGGAGCGGAAGGGCGTGTCAGACTCTTACTGACTAAAACCCACCCCTGTTCCTCCCTGCCCTGAATGCCCAGGGGCGAGGTAACTCTTTCGAATTTATCCTCAACCCCCGGGCAGGCATTGGCCGTGGCAGGCCCCGTCCTTTTGTTGACAACTCTTTGAGGCGCGCGTGGAACACTACGCGCCGTCGACTCTCGGACCTGGTGCTGATCGGACGGCGAGTTACCCACTACTCGCCGTCTGCAGGCCCGGGTGACAAAAACCGGTTACTTTCGTTTTGTGTACAGCGGCAATAAGATTAGGATCGAAGAATGAGTCGGATTGAGTAGCGCCGCCGCATCTCGCCGGAGATTGGTATGTACTTTGAACTTACGTAGACCTGCTAGCTTGAGTCTTTTGGCTTCATTAATTTTCCAAGTGGGAGTGGACACCCAAATCCGAAACTGTGCAGAATAGTGAAAAATAGGTATTCAAAGGAGTCTCGGACACGATTTTGATAAAAACTAAAGCTACATCAAAGAATTTTTGAAAAAATGAAATGAAGGCATCGAATCCGCTGATTTTGAAAATAAAACAAAATAATGGTGTTTTATAACACCAATAGTGTCGCTAATAAGGATCAAATTCTTTTCAAGCAGTCTGTATGATACTGATAGTGCCATCAAATCTGTGATTGAACTAAAATAAATTCCACCAACTACATCAGACCGCTTCAAAAGTGACTTGTTTTGATCTTTTTAGTTGTTTTTTGTCAGTCGAAAAAGACTAACTTATGAAGAATGTTTGAAATATTTATCTGTATATACTCACTCCACTCCAGGGCCTATGCCTGCAGTCTTGACATTAATAGCGATCGCTACGTCCTAACGATCGGTCGTTACGTGATCATTAATTGTTACAAGCGTTATAAATAATAATTAAAATTTTAAAAAAATATCAATTTTCATGAAAAATAGTGCTGTAAGTTAAAATTTATAGCTAAAAAAATAGCGATCGCTACGTCCTAACGATCAGTCGCTACGTCGGAAAAATAATAGATTTTCTTGAAATATGTACAGAGACGGCGTAAATTTTAACTTGCAAGCACTATTTTTCATGAAGTGATATTTTTTTTAAATTTTAATTATTATTTTTACCGCTTGTAGCAATTAAAAAGTACGTTCTAAAAAAATAATGTTGCAAGGAGGCAAACTTTTATGTCCTTTTATATTTTAATTAAATTATATTTTTAATTGTTACAAGCGGTAAGTATTTTCATTAAAATTTAAATAAATTATAAGTTTTCGTGTAAAATAGTGCTTGCAAGTTAGAATTTATGCCGTCTCTATACATATTTCGTCTCGACATTGATAGCGATCGCTAAATCCTAAAGATTGGTCGCTACGTCTTTTCGATCCGATCATAATGATTTTTGGTAGTCTCTACTGCCAAAGCTATCAACTGTCATCGCAATATTTTCACTAAGAATTCAATTTAACATAATGTTATCGGATTTACTTGCGACCGTTTTTGACAGCCCGTTAAGTGTTCGTTATGATCGATAGCATTCGTTTTCAAGGTTATAAAAACAATAAATAAATAATAACTAGAGGATAGCTGTAGAGTATTTAGCGTGGGCTTTGGTCATGCTCGAACATAGACACGATATGTTCATGAGGCGGAAAATTGCACGAAACCGGCGTGAAAGTGAAAATCCTTTGGATTTAGAGGATGGCCAATTTCTCTTCCGTTACCGGATAAACAAAGACATTTTTCATGAGCTCGTTGGTGAACTTCTCCCATCTCTTCAAAGACAACGGCTTTACGGATTTTCTGTGGAATCCCAAGTGAGTGTCTTTGCGTTACGTACAGTGCTTAAATAACATTTCTATTTGTTTTTCCTAATATCTAAAGTTGTACTTTTATTTTTCTTCTTAATAGATACTTGACGGTACTCCGATTTTACGGAAGTGGGTGCTACCAACTACCTGTTGGCTGTCAGTGGGGTTGCAGCATGAGCCATAAGTCAGTTAGCAGAGTAATATATGCTGTAACTTTGGCAATAAATGAAAAACTTTTAAGAAGATATATCAAATTTCTCATGACCCAAAAAGAACGGTGTGCAGTTAAAGAGAAGTTTAGAAATGCTCCACAGCCATTCCTAGATGCGATTAGAGTCAAAGGCTGCACACATATAAAAATGTTAGCTCCAAAAGTCCATGAAAAGTCATATGTCATCACCATGTTTCATATCTTTATTGATTTTATGTATTCTTTGAAAAATGTGTACTTACCTAAGTACTTAATATGTTATAGGTGTGTGACCCAGATCTTTTAATTTTACACACTCACATATGGGCAAATTCACCCGTGCGTTCAACTATGAAGCGACATTTTGACAAATGGGACCGCCATACATGGTTGCTTGGTAAATAATAATACATGTGCAATAATCTGTCTGGAAGAGGTTACCCTTTAGACTGCTGAAACTACTTTATATGTTTAATCTTTTAGGTGATTATGGATATCCTCTAGAACCATAGTTGATGACTCCTTTAAAAAATCAACGCCCTGGGACACCGGAGTATAAATATACAAATGCTCATTGTTCAGCCAAGAACATAAGAAAGAAAGAAAGAAAAAGTATTTATTTGCCACAAATTAACGACATACACAACAATATGATTTTGCTAACTTAAGCCTTAACCCTTATCGATAGTGTTAGTAGATCTTATATTCAACAACAACATCATTCATCATCATTGTTTTCAACATCGTTGAAAGATGCTCTGACGTGCTAAAGTCTGTTTTTAGGTGTCTGTTCCACCAACGCCAGTTGATGTATGAGCCATACACTGCTGGCCTAATAGTTAATGCATATGCAGTGTTACACAACATGCTTATAAAATGCAAATTAGATGAACCAGAGGCCACCAAATCCACGCAAATAGTGGACAATTATGGTAGAGTACATGATGATGGCCAAGAAGTTACAGGTACATAATCAAATGATTTAGTTTAAGGTGTTTATTTAATATTGTAGTATATTTATTATTTAGGTAAGCATACTTTTTGTAGAATATATAACTTTTCACAGATATTTAAACTTATTTCATTGGCATCACCATTTATTTGACCAAAAGGTGATAGATAATAGCTTATAGCATTAAGTCTGACTTATGTAACACCATCGTATGAATACTCCTAAAATCTTGTTGTTTTTATTATACAGGCCTAGTATCTGGCACTGGGCGATGCGAAGCGAGCTGTTGCAGAGCGTATACGAAGAAGACTCATTAATACTAGTTTTACATAATTTTATATCTTTATTTTATGGAATCTATGATTTAAAAAATAAAAAAAACATATAAAATAATTTATTATTTTTATTTACGAAAGTTGCAAAAGCGTCAGCTATTTTATTTGCAGCCCGCGCAAATAGCAGCGATGCCTCGGCTTGTACCTTGGCTGCCTCAACCTGCATCTTGGTAGCGTCTGCTTGCACTTGAGTTGCAGCTGCCCGCATCTGCAAAAAAGTTAGATGTACTAAGAAATGTTTCTTAATGGTCTCTAGTGTGCTAGTGATTCTAATAATAAAAAAACCGCTCAGGTGCGAGTCGGACTTACGCATGAAGGTTTCCGTACCATCGTACCTACAAGATTATACGCGTCAACTTTTTGTTATTATTAAGATCGAGCAAAAAATACCAAAAAAAAAACGTTTCTAATAGGGAAGCGGGGTTAAATATAAAAAATTAAAAATTAAATTTATTGTTAGGTATTATTATTTACTGTTATAGCGGGAACAGAAATACCTACACATTCTGTGAAAATTTCAACTGTCTACCTATTACGGATCATGAGATACAGCCCGCTGACAGACAGACTGACGGATGGAATGACAGCGGAGGTTTAGTAATAGGGTCCCGTTACCCTTTGGGTACGGAACCCTAAAAAGGAAATGTATACTAAAACACACCCTCAGTGCATCTGTATTTGCTTCTGCAACTGCCAGAAATTCTCGTCGAGCTGCACTGTGTTGCTCAGTAACGCTTTGGCGAGGATTCAGATCTGGAAATACCCAAAATGAATTGTATTGTAGAAATTTGAAGAATTTTTGGCTGACCAAGGTAGACAGCCAAAAATTAATTAAGTAAAAGTAATGTTTGTATCAATACAAATAAATAAAGATAAAGTGTCTGTTTGTAATGTCAAAATAATATTTTTTTTAAGCTCACACACACAGTTATTTGCACGATGCCTATACCTAAAAATCAGTTAATAAATTTTTGTCTATCTGTCTGTTTGTACCGGCTAATCTTCGTAACGGCTTTACTGATTCTGGTAAGATTTTATTGGCAGGTAGTCGACTATACAGGGGTGAATCTCCAGGCGTTGGCTGATAATAATGGCAGACTGTTGCCGACAATGACGAATCGTGGGAAATTCAACTTTAATACACTAGTTTTAAAGTACACTAATAGTATTCAATGCCTAGTAGTACTAGTGTACTTTAATATTAGTGCATTAAAGTTCAATTTCCCAAAATTCGTCATTGTCGGCAACATTTGGCATTATTATCAGCCTAACGCCTGGAGATTCACCAACAGGCTGTAAGGAACAAGATACCGCAATTTTTGCGAAAAGGTTACACCTAATGTCAGTAACAAATTTATGATAGTCATTAATCTCGGTAATGATCGATTACAGAAATTAACATTTTGAAGCACGCAATGTATTGTGAACAATGCGATCTCAACGCTTCACAATGAATGTAGGTGTGCGCGAGTGCGTAGTACGTTGTAGTACGTAGTTACCTACCACGTCTTATACACACAGACACAGGCGGTCGCGCCGCTACGCGCTTGTAACCTAAATACACTTTCTACTTTGTGATAAAAATACATTTACGTCGATGTTTCCGATCGATGTAATAAATAACTAGATCAGATACATAATAGACATAAGCGCATACGTGCGTCAAACGTTTAAAACGACAAATGCTGCGAATGCTGCACATTGAAACGTATAATGTTCCGTGGCACCTATAGCTGTTTATTCTAATGACAACATTGATATCACATACATTTTTAATCCCTCAAGAAGACTAAAGATAAGGTTAGATAAAGATTAGGATAGATAATAATAAAGAAGCTTGTAAGTACCTACATTGCGCTCCAGGAATGTAGTATAAAGCGCCTGCTACACGGTCGCCAATCGCGTCCCTACAGAAGTGACCTTGGTGACTTTGAATTATGAATTTTGAAATTTCTTAGGTACAGCTTTGCCGCTCGCCAACCACGAACACGTTTGTCGGGGACGCGGTTGGCAACCGTGTACTTAACTAATGAACCAACTCAAAGTAAAGTTCGCTCATTTCTTACGAGGGAGGTGCCTACGTGCTTCATGCATGAGCATTTTCCTGGGCACTGATGTGTTGTTTCAAAACCACTCAACAAGCAAAACAAAAAACACACATACACTAACAAACACAAAAAATAACTTATGTTTGTGATAACTTTTCGATAACAACCTAAATTCGCAACCAACTGCACATCCGTTTGCCATGAACGTAAACACAGAACTTACAAAAATTCGTCGTCGGCGAAATGCTAAACAAATAAAATTTTATTTATTAGCGTAGGTACGCTTTTAAATGTGCCGACTTGCTCATAGACCGCATAGATCAATAAAGTTGATAGACTTTACAAGCGCATTCAGCTGTACCTACTACCTACTCACTCAGTAATTATTTTGGTGTAGGTATACGAAATGTAGGAATGTGGTTTTAACGAAATGAGTAAGTAACGTTGTTGTATTGTATTACTTAACTTAACTTTGTTGATTGCAAAAATGTATCGAATTATGTCGTTATCAGTAAATTGTAACACATTTTTTTTAGATCTTCTTTAATTATTTCGATGAAGGTTTATAAAAATAACCTACCCTCAAAATAAGTTCAAACAAAAGTAGTCAAAAGGATATCAATTTTTGTAGACACTTAAAATGCCTAACGTGTCGCGTCTGTTAGATTCATAGGTCTGTATGAGCATTTGCCGACAAAGGAACGTCGGCAGTCTTTGACCGATGTTGCACGCGTACCTACTGGGCCCGCGATGACCTCCGGTGAACTTAGGAAATCAGCTGAGCAGGGAGCTTCTAGTAATTTTATTTACATTGCGTTTTTTTGCGAAAAAAGTGAAGTAATTATTTTTTTTATTAAAATTGTCATTGAGGTAGATAGGTATAACGATTTTGTACAGTTTAATGTAAAAAAACGCAGATTTCTTTTAAAAAAATAGGAAAAAGCCAAAGAAAAATTCCAAAGCTAAAAAAAAAAAAAAAAAAAGGAGTCCAGAATCATGTACTGAATCACCGGCACACGTATGTGCGTTTATGCCCCTTACACTAGAAGCTAGTTAATTTAGCGATCGGTAGCTAACGTAGCGATCGCTATCAACATAGTTAACGATCGAGTGACATCGTTAACCTGAAAAAATAATTGATTTTCATGAAATATGCACTGAGACGGTGTAAATTTTAACTTGCAAGAACTACTTTTTATGTAGCGATCGATATCAATGTCGAGACTGCAGGCTCAAGGCCTGGGCCTACAGTCTCGACATTGATTTCGCTGATTTACGTGATTTTACAATTAAAATACAAAATGAAATATCATCTCAATTATGATCTAATGTATGAGCTAGTTTTTTTTATTATTATAATTACGATTAATCGACCACAAACCGACAACAGTTTTGTGAATTTTTGCTGTAAGTGGTATAAAATATCAAGTAATTACGAATCGTTTTGACGTCTAAACGGTATGAAAAAATTAGCATGTATTTTTGTGAAAGTCGTTTATAACGTATGCATCACTTTTTACCAATTTTTATTATAAAAATTTTGGGTAAAAAAAATTAACTTAAACAAATTTCAGAGAAAATGGGCAAAGAATTGCTTTTGATTTTGACTATTTAGAACTTTCGTTCATAAAATTAGAACAGCAAGAATAAACTTCAGTTCCAAATCAATCCATTTCCTGAGAAAGAAATGTAAAAATTACAAAAATTTGGTAACAAAAATCTTTTAAAACAACCCAAATCTCGACATATAACGTGACACAAAAAAAAATCAAAAAAAAAAGCTTCAAGTCAAGCTCATTCATTAGATCATAATTGAAGTGATTGCGAAGAAACAAAACAAGACACACTTTACGACACAACAAAAATAAATTAAATATACCTCAATTTATGTCCATAAAAATGTATAATAAGTTGCCAGAAAATATTAGAGAAATAAGCAAAACAAATATATTTATTAATAACTTGAAGCGATTACTCGAATCAAAGTACACTACACAGTAAAGGAGTTCTTAGATGATAAATCGATTCCAAAATAAAAATTAAATTAAATTTTGTAGAAGAATAGAAAATCCAATATAAATGTACATAAATAATACCATAATAAAAAAACAAAAAATATTAAAAATAATATAAGAATTTTATAAAAATTACTTACAATTATTATACATTATAAATTCATTCAAAGACACGAGTCGTTAAACTGTATGATATTAAAAATCACTCACGGTGCGTGCCCTAATAGTAAAATCATTGTTCTTCAAACATTGTATATAGACATACAAATCTAGAAATTTAAATAGAATGTCTATTGAAATGTTAATACACCGATGCATCCTTATCGAAGAGCCGTGTGTTATTCATGAGGAGCCCTAGAAGGAACTCTTATTTCTACATCTGTGACATTGCCCCCGGATGTTTTTATCACCTGATGAACGCATGTCGTGGTTTCCCGGTAAAATATGCTAAGTTCTGTAAAGGTTCAAATAAACTGCCTCGAGTTCAATAGGTGTAACGGATAATCCTTGTGCAGAGCATGCATGGAGACGGAGGAAACGGTCTTGCACTTGTTCTTTGAGTGGACAGGCGTATATCGGTGACGAAAATAATAAATAAATAAATAAAAATCTTTACTGTCGCTAATTAATACATTATCTTATCATAGAGTAATCTAACATATGCATCGTAATAATGTTTTGCACAAAAGGTACTGCTACTGATTCTCAAGCTAAGCATGAGCTTGTATTATGGGAAACAGTGTTCAGCCGCAGGAAGTATCACATAATAAAATACGAATACATTGGTTTGAATTGAATGTCGCTGCAGTAGACTTACAATAAACCTAGGATAACCATCGGTAAATAATTTCCTCATAGAAGCCTTGAATAAACTGGGAGGCTTAATCTGCTTCTGCAGAGAGGTGAGCTGGTGGGAGTAGGCCGCTACGGTCCACGTACAAAAGTCCGCCAGGGACTAAGTGCGGTAACCAAACCCTATTCGCAGAGAGATCTGACTAGCTAATGCAGCTGTATACCAGTATCTTAGATTGAACAAGATCTGACCACCACAACCCAGGAACTGGTAATCACGACACCCCATACCGAGACTGGTTGTTCGAATTATGGGCTAAACGACGGTACGGTTTGACAAACTTTCAGAGAGACGAAGAGGGCACGGTATGTAATGGGCAGTCTCCCATCCGCGGACTGATGTCGGCAAACTTTGCTTAACCTTGGAGATCCACCCGTGTAGCTGTTTTCAGCTGTAATATTTTCTACCCGGACAAAGGGTAGATGTGGTTGGTAAAGTGCTTACTAATCACTTAAAGGATTTTTTGTCTTAGCCGCACGGGTCAATCCATCAGGTTAAGCTACGCTTGTTGGGGTTGATCCATGGATGGGTGACCATCTTCACATACCGAGACTCCTCCGTGCTCGGAAAGCACGTGGACCCGGCTGTCAATCGTGGATCTTTGACAGTCTTTGCGGGCCGTCAGAAGCCTAAAAGTCTGACAACCAGTCTTACCAAGGGGTAGGTATCGTATTACCCAGTTACTGGGTTGTGGAGGTCAGTTATGCAGTCGCTCCGTTTATTTTTCTTGTTTCTACAAAATCTGTGACACTATGACGCCAACGCCGACGGCAATGCTTGATGGCGACTGTATTTTACTCAATTCTTATCTGTATAAGTCATCGTTTCTCATTTAATTTATGTATCCTACTTATGTACCTAGTAGGTACCACTAGGTACATAAGAAGGATCTGATTAAGAATCATAATTTACTAGCGACTCGCCCCAGCTTCGCACGGGTACAAATACACCTAAACCTTTCTCATGTCTATTGGTGAAAACCGCAAGAAAATCCATTCAGGAGTTTTTGAGTTTATAGCGAACAGACAGACAGACGCGGCGGGGGACTTTGTTTTATTTATAATGAGTACCTACCTAGTGAGTATGAATCCACTTTGAAGCAAAAACTGCAATTATCTTAGTCATCTTCCATAACCGTTACCTACAAGAAATGTCTACATATTCTATAAACTTTTCATCTGTTCAATTAAATAAGGACCTTGGTCTCCCAGGAGTGCCCTTATTATTATTTATTTATTTATTATATACTTTATTGTAGTACACCATTTTACATTAAAAAAGGAAACTTTTAACTAAAACACATACAAAGGATCATAGGCCTAAAAATTAAGTTGGTAATGTTTACTTTTATTCTGTTTATTTTTATATTGTTCCTTCTAACAACTAGTAGATTTGTTTAGTAATATGTGGACAACGTGTGTTTTTTTACCTCTATTATTAAGTTTTAACCAATGTCTACTTCCCGGGCCTGCGGACGGTGAGTAGTGGGTAACTCGCCGTCCGATCAGCACCAGGCCCGAGAGTCGACGGCGCGTAGTGTTCCACGCGCACCTCAAAGAGTTGTCAGCAAAAGGACGGGGCCTGCCACGGCCGATAGGGCCCGGGAGTGGAGGATAAATTCGAAAGAGTTACCTCGCCCCTGGGCACTCAAGGCAGGGAGGAACAGGGGTGGGTTTTAGTCAGTAAGAGTCTGACACGCCCTTCCGCTACACCCTAGAGCGGAAGAAGTCATAGGATGATTTCCCACCCCCCCAAAAAAAAAAAACAATGTCTACTTATTATTACAATGCTGTTTGTTGTCCCTAAATAAATAAATAAAGGGCGGCCTTATCGCATTCTCACACGCGATCTCTTCCAGGCAACCTAGAACGGACATTAGTTGTCTGGACATGACATGGGCCTGTCATTTGTGTGACAAAACCGATATTCTATGCAACATTATTTCCCTTGTCCTAGCTTAACAACAGCTAACTTTTCTTTTGGTATAAACCATACACTTTTTTTTAGGGTGGAAAATCATCAGATGATTTCTCAGACTCTTACTGACTAAAACCCACCCGGATTCCTTCAGATGCAGGTGTCCGGGCCGCGGTGACACTTTTTAAAACACTCCCGCGATAAACCATAGACCTAGTTACAGGACTAAGCGTGCCCTATTTAATATGAAAACGGACAGAAACGTGTGAGAGAGATAAAGCGATCGTATGGCATTAAAATCGACTAAATTGACAAGTCTATTATTGAGATTAATTATTTAAGGTGGCAACACCAAGCGATGACAGTTGTCAAGGCGGAAAAGAAGGCACGTTTCAGCAATCGATTCGTTCACTTGGTTTTAGGGCGAGCTACAGGTCGGACTTACGACGTTATCAGGTTGATATTTATGAATAATTATTATTTAAAAATATCTTCATTATTGTGGTAGATTGAATAGCATTGTGACAGCTAGTCGGGAGAAGCACAGGAATATGGCGACGTGTGTTATCGGGTCACGCGGGTGCTAAGGGGTGTGACCCTTTCCCCATAAGGGAAACCGATCCTTTGAGTAACTCGATATTTCTACCTAACACAAGTGAGGGATTTAGGAGGTTTGTTACTTTGGGATTTAGGGGTAAGTTTACAGCATGTAGTTGTCTTTGTCTAGAACTGTGATTGAGCCACGTCACAGGGTTACAGACGCGGATGAATTCTGTGAGTGAAAAGAGACAGGTATAGTTGTTGTATCTCACAAAGGCGGATTGGTCTTGGATGGGTGTGTAGGTTCACGTACACTTGTTTTTCTGTGTGAAAAGAATATAGCTATTTAAGTATGAGCTATGTCGTAGAATATAGCTTAAGCTCCCAAAAACAATGTGCACGTGAATCTCTAGAGTATTGCTTAGTCCATTATCTATGTCTATGATATAAACTATGCTATTTATGGTTATTAAAACATTCATAAAAAGAAACGAAGGCAGGTTAAACCCTCACAAACAATGTAAGTATAAAAACCTAGACCTCGAAATAGAAGACCCAAAAATTCCGAATTATATGTATTTATGACAATGAAAATAAACAATACTGAAAAGTAGGTATAATTACAATGATGGACAAGGTTTTTGCCACAAGGATTCTGTATGTTTATTTTTACTTTACCGCCTACCCTCATTACAAAACATAACATACTTTGTACCGTATTAGCCTCAGATTTTTTAGTGACTTAAAAGCTGTAATACACGCTCAAATTTGGTCTAGCAGATTTGGTCTAGACCATATCTGAGCGTGTGTTACAGCTTTATCATTTACCGAATTTTCCACTACGTACAGTCGATTGTTACAAGTATTTTGTAAGTCCTTTAAAATAGTGGCCAAATGTCATTCCAGCATAAATAAGCTAATCGTTGCTTGTTTCTCAACAGGAGAAGGTAGTCTGTCAATCACCCTAACAGTTTTTGCTATGTATTTGTTAAATAACTGTCAAAAATTAGCGATGAAATTTTACTGAACTGTTAAAGCGTTGTTATCGTGGTTTTGGTTTTTCCATACCTGTTTCCTACCTAAAGGGGTCAAAATAAAACAAGAAATGCCAAAAAAGTTCTTGTGGCATAAAAATGATTCATTTTAGTAGACCAGTGATTGCCAGTGATATTTACCTACTGAGAGCTACTTGTAATTTTTAATTCTAATACTAAAAGTTCACGACCAGTAATGTAGAATAAGAAAAAATCAGAACAGTAATGAATACTCGTAAGTAAAAGTGTCTGAGGATGGACGGCGCCATCGCAGCCGGTCTAGGAAGCGGTGGCCTAGATGCATATCACAATCACTGGTTCGAAGAAGCTAAAGAAGACAATACCTCGAAGGATATAATGGGAGCCTTTGGCCAGCAGTGATACAGTAGGGCGTTAGTAAAAAACTGGCCAAGTGCGTGTCGGATTTCGCACATTAAGGGTTCCGTACCAAATATTGATATTTATTAGTAAAGTATACGTAATAATAAACATTATCACCAAATTTCAAGTTGTTCAATGGGAAGTTAAAAATTTCTTCGTAACATAATTTTTTGAACAGACGACGGACGCACAGACAGACAGACGGACACGTGAGTGGCTCTGTTTGGACACCGACCAAGTGCGAGTTGGACTCGTGCGCAGAGCCAAAAGAACATGAAAAAAAAACTCTGTAGTTTTGGAGATGAATGATACGGAATGGTGAATTTTAATCCATTCAATACGTTGGAGTCCCTTAGAATATGCCCTTTCAATTGATATGTCGCACGGTACAGTTTAAAAAACTTATTCTTTTATATTTTCCGATTTGCACCCCAAAAGTGACCCCCCTAGTGTTTGGGTCACAAATACTCATGAATGTACCAAATCTCAACTTAATCGGTCAGTAGATTAGGAGCAAATTGGCTATGACAGACGGACAGACACAAACACGAGTGATCATAAAAGGGTTCAGTTTTTTCATTCAGGCTTTAGGAACCCTAAAAAGTAAAATTATATTGGTAAATTACTTCGCTGACTACTTTCACACTTCAACATGGTGTTACTTTAAGCTGAATTCAAATTTTAATCTAAAAAGTTAATATTTTATTCAAGGGCCCTTGGCACACCTCTGGCTAAATTAACAGTATTTTTCGTTAAAGTATAATTTTATGTTTTGCGAACCGGTTAGTGACTCATTTGCAGATGTCGACCCTATTAACTACTTAACTAGGGAATAATAATTATTATAATAAGTTTTATTTTATTATACCTATAAATTTGTACCTACCATTTTATAATAATTTAAAATAAGCTGATAAAATCATAAATATTTATAATGAGTTTGAACCTAATGACATAGTTAACAGATAAAATGGTTATTGTTTATGTTTATTATGAAACAAGACTTGTTATCCACAATTGTTGAAAAAGATCTTTCGTGTGAAGTGTTTGTCATTTACGAATAATTAGTTGGAATCGACGAAAAAATTGACCTTCTAATAACATTTTTACTAACGAAAAAAAAAAATTCTACTTCATTCAAAATAATAATTTCTTAGAACAGAATACATTTCACTCTTTAAACCACACGCATCAGTAAACATATATTATAATTTAAACCGTGAAAATCAAATCAAATAAATTATAATAAAAGTGGAACAATCTTCAGTTCGTTAATTCGCTAGTGATGTGATAAGCGCAGTGAAAAATATTTAATATAACGCGCGTGTTCCGGCTTCCATCACAACACGCCGACCATCCGACCGACATACTCGTGTATCGATACTCTAATTGTGTTCCATTAGAGGTGCTACTCGTTCCGTATTTGAATTTGAAAATAGAATCTTCAGTGAACGTGTCAATATGCTGAAAATAATATTCTTAGTGATGCTACCCTTGGCTTGGAGCTATGGTAAGTAATTTTTATTTATATTTTTAAGTTTAAATTAAAAACAGTTCTAAATTTCAAAAGTTGGTGGAAAACTCCAGTCATTAACAAAATTATAATTGAATTAGAAGATATTTAGTTACCTATAGTCGTAGTTAACAATGCGGTTCGTTAACGACAAAACAAGTTTTACTTATGTTTCGTATTTACTTTATGACGGTTGCCATGTAAACGTGTTTGTCATACTCAGTCATACATCATTGTTTTTATAAGGAAAGTTTTCATCGACGCGGAAATGTTATCCTTGAGATAGGACATGCACTATACTAGGTACAGCCTCGTCGAACAGCTGTTTTTATTAGTTGATTTTCGCAACAATCGTTTCATTTATTGATATTTAATTCCTGGTTAAATATTGAACGGTAATAAAAAAACCGGACAACTGCGATTCTGACTCGCGCTCAGTTTTCCGAACGAATCATATTTATTAAATAAGTTTTTAAAAACATAGACTTCTTAGGTTTTCCTCACAATATTAAAATTTGTATTTTTAATTTTCTAGTTTGTTCAAAATTAATTTATTTACGCTACACATCCATGTTTGGGTCACAGATATTAACGTGTCAATTTTTTTACGTGATCAGTCCCGCAGATTCAGAGCAAATTGGCTGTGACAGATACAGGAGTGATCCTATGAGGGTTCCGTTTTCTCATCAGACTTCGAAACCCTGAAAATCAGGCTGCATTCCTAAGACATCAATGATCTGATAACCAATGTCTAAATGCAATGTATTTATTAATAGCACTTATCATAAACTGGCAATACCATACTTACATGTAAACATTGCGTCAGGTCAAGATGCATTACGTCAGGCATATAAAAGGAACCATGTTTGTCCATACTTCTCATACAAAGCCATATTTTGAAGAGGATCTTGATAGACTTGGTAGCCGGTTTGAGTAAACAAAGATTTTTCCAGTTGAAGTCCTCTTCAATAAGAAGTTACATGCGTCATTTGCGAGTTTGTAAAATTATAATAAGGTCAGGGCCCTGCTTAAATGCATTTCGGACCACATTCCTCTATCGATTTTATTCAACAAAAAGTCCGACCTATACTGTAAATAAAAAATAAAACTAACTATAGAATTAATTAAACCACAAAGAGCGAGCGGAATTTAATTAAGTACCTAACTACGTTAACTGAATTTACTGTCGCGAATCTGATGTCTGAATTGATATTTTAACCAAAATGGGCCTATTTACTTCTCTGTTATTTAAATAATAATAAAATTTTCTGTGCAAAAACTCAAAAAAAAAAAAACCGGCCAAGTGTATGTCGGACTTTGCACATTTAGGGTTCCGTACTAAAAAGGGAATTTCAAAGAAAAAATCAGGTTTATCAATATATTGGTATTTGATATTAATAAATACGTAAACAATATCACCAAGTTTCAAGTTCTTACGTCAATGGGAAATTAAAAATTCTTTCGAAGAAACTTTTATAAAAAAGCTGACTTTGGTGGCTTCTTATTCCTTTGTTTGCTAATATTTGTATTTATTTAACAAGAAATACCATTTTTTATCTACTCATATAAATCAATAATACAATAGTTGGGAATGACCTCGTCACATTTTTTTAAGGCAAGTCAATCCCATACATTTTTTGAATTTGCGACAAAATGAGGGTTTTCTGAAATGACGTACACCAGATGGGATTCCAGAGACACCTGTCAAAACGCTTCACACACGACATATGTCAAGTTGACGTCAACGTCATGTTTATGTTATTATGTTTCGTTTTCAAAGTAAAAGACCTGACGCCTAAGTAGCACCAACTGCTGGTGTTAATTTTCCTGAAAACCCTAATTTATTTCATTGATAGAATGCCACATGGACACAAAAGAAAAAAACTGGCCAAGTGCGTGTTGGCTTTCGCACATTAAGGGTTCCGTACCAAATATTGGTATTTGTTAGTAAAGTAACATCATTTCCAAATTTCAAGTTCAAGGTCAATGGGAAGTTAAAAAATTATTCGTTACAATTTTTGTGACAGACGACGAACGGACAGACAAACAGATGAGGACAGACGGACACGTGAGGGCTCCGGTTGGACCCTTCAGGTACAGCCCTAAAAAGAGAAAAGTGTAAATAATTTCACGTAATTTGTACAATGTCTGTTTAGTAGCAATTACAATAAGATTAAGTTTAGAATAAGTTTGACTGGCCTGTTGGTCTAGTGGTTAGTGACCCTGACTGCTATGCCGGAGGTCGTGGGTTCGATTCCCACCCAGGACAAATGTTTGTGTATTAGAGCACGATCATTTGTTCTGTGTCTGGGTGTAATTTATCTATAATATGTATGTATTTAGAAATATATAAGTATGTTTATCAGTTGTCTAGTACCCATAACACAAGCTCTGCTTAGCTTGGGACTAGATGGCGTTGTGTGATAGTTGTGGAATATTATATTATATTATATTATATTATATTAAGTACTCAACGGGACTTGACAGCAGTAACTTAAAAGTAAGTTAAAGTAGCCTATTTATAATTTCTCAAAGTCAAGAGTTAAGGACTTGAATACAAATGCCAAGTTATTAAGTTACATTTCGAATTTAAACAGGATATTTTGGGAAATTAGACATTCTAGAGACTGGGAATCAGTAACATTTATAAAATTTATGGCAAAGTAAATTAGTTTTATGAGAGAATAAACCTGTGAACTTATGGGGCATCTTACACCCGGAACTCCAATACCCGCAAAAAAAAGATCAGAATCGTTTCATTAATTCGCACAGTTATTATCTATTATTTTTTTAATCTCAACCAGTGAAGGAAATTATACTTAAACTAGCTAACAATACTGGTTCTAGAAGCCTTATGCCTTATTTAAAAAAAGAAAAAGAAAGGTTATGGTAAAAGTCTCACCCAGCTATATCATAAGTAATAAAAGCTATGAGCAGCATTTCGCAGCTGATACGCGTCAGTATGCTATTGATAAGCTTTCGATGCAATCGATAGTTTTATTGATTTCCTCTTGAAGTAGCCTTCAGGCGATTTTTTGTGCAACGAAAGAAATAGCAAATGGTGTACAAATGAAAAAAAATCAGAATGAGGTTAAAATAACAAATTCGCAGATTTTTGTACATTTAAAAGTTTATTTTAAGGTGCAGTTATACGACTTTTAATGGTTTTTAATTGAACATCACGTCTAAACGACTTGTCTTATTTAAAAAAAAATATGTTACTCTAGACAATTGCCGTCGTAATTTGATCTGAGAATATTTGAAGTTATATTTTATAACATAGTGTAATTAATGTAAAGTTATGTCTAACGCGGATAAAAAATTGAGAATCACGCCAAAACTATAAAGCGTGTTTTTATGAAACCTTCACCATTTTAAAGATCATTTAGTTATTTATAATTTAGTCTAAATGTTTTAGTTTAATACTTGTTTTTTTATGTGTAATAAATTAATAATGCGTCTAATTTCGGACAGCGCTTCTTGATGAGCGAGTCCTATTACTGGGTGGTACGACACGTTACGTGAACTCATCACAGAACACGCAAGCTAACCACTCAAGGTCATTGGCAGTTAGTAGCACCTTAAGGCAGTGCTTTTAATTGATTAAAGGTCGTTCATCGTTGCTACATCTTTGATAGAGAAGGGAAGGACCCTTATATAATATGTATAACATAGTATTATATTATCTGTGGTATAACACAGTAAACGAACACAATTTTAATAGTACTTAGGCTAACTGATCAAATTGGGAAACACACTAACAGACAATCAGCTGTTTTAAGGACTTTACCCTTGAATCTATTCAGACCATTGATCAAATAAATTGGTACGAAGGTTCAATGTTTTGACTGGGTCTTAACCGCCAATAAAAGCCCTTTGATTTAAACATGTCTGATACATGTATATTAAACTTGTTTATGCCAACGGCTTGGCCCGTGTAAAAATCATAAATGGATATAGCTAAGGGACATATTCCCGAGTTAAGAAGTATCCTGTTCTATTCCAGGACATGGTATACCCGTGTGTAAAGATCCGTGTGTAAGACATGAAAGAATAATTTAACCAACACACATTCGCATTAATAATATTTGTTAGGATTCTAGCGAGGGTTCAGTAAGATTTATGAAGCCAAGTTTTCTTATCTCACACCCTTAACAAGTTTTTTTTTTATATATAAAAACGTTGCCCCACTCTAGGAATTACTCCTGTATCGTAGGTGCGTTCACAAACATGCAATCTCACATACACAAGACACCCAGACCCGGAACAACTATCTGTAGATCATACAAATGTTTGTTCCGTGCGGTAATCGTACCCACGACACGCAGCGCAGCAGCCGATCACTCAACCACTGCGCCAACCGTGCCGTCAAAGACTAGAAGAAGTGACCTATTCTTCCGATAATTTATTTTTGAAATCTTATTACTTCTAGCAAACGAACTGATCCCTGGAAATTCACTCCTGAAGTTACATAATAAATATTGCAACTACCAAATAGGAACTGAATGAAGCTTCACCATCATCACCTTATTGACCACCTTATTGATCCTCTCTTCTACTTTGCTGTGCCCGACAGGGTCCATATTGATATTTTATTATGTTATACCACCTATTTAACACATATGGAATGCAATAAAGTATTGAGTATTGAGTATTGACAAGACGAGTAAAGGAATTTCAAACCATGAAACCAAAATTTATTCGGATCAATAAATAAGTTTATTTTATGTGCACCATAAGTAGCTAAAGGTGTTTCTATAACATAGACTGTGACGAAAAGTTTGATTAAAGAAATTCACCACAGAATTTTAATATCTTATGGTGCTAAAGGATCGGTTACACCGCTGATCCCATCAGATCGATTCTCTCAATAATTTAAGACAAATGTTGTCAAAAATTATACATTATTTAGGGTTTCGTACCCGAAGGGTCCAAACGGAGCCCTATTCCTGTCAGTCACGTGTCCACCTGTCCGTCTGTCTGTGTGTCTATCGTCTGTCACAAAATTTTGTTCCGAAGAATTTTTGAACTTCCTATTGACCTATGAACTTGAAATTTTGTGATAATGTTTATTATATACCTACGTATATTTTACTCAGAAATACTAATCTATTGACAAATCAAATTTTTTTTTTTTGATAATGCCGGATTTGGTACGGAACCCTAAATGTGCAAAGTCCGACACGCACTTGGATGTTTTTTTTAGCATCGATGTGTTTTTTATTTCAATTTCGAATCTGAATATACGAATGCATTTTTTTAATCCTTATAAATCTTATGAATGTCAAATTACTTTTAATAACATCCTCCTTTTATTTTTTGTCGTAATTGTTCCAATGGAGCCAAATCGCTGGGGGCGGCTAGCTTCGGTGATAAAAAAGCACAAATTAACTGCTTAAAAATTAATAAAGATGAGCTCATTATTCAGAATTAGTTGACAGATTTATTAAACTTTCACAGTAAAACTGTTTAAATAAGCAAATACATCATCGACGATGTCTTTCTTATTAGCAATAACTTATTTTCAACAATTCTAAAGCGATACAAGAAACGCCTGCAGGCAAGTTCAGTTCACTAATTGCTTTTTTAGCTTCATTTCTTGGGTATTTTTCTATTTTACAAATGAATAACGATCTTTTTTCGTTCGTTACACTTTCATAATTCAAAGGATTTAGCTAAATAGGTTCTTTACGACTAAAGACTTCGGTTTTGGCGGTATATGCCTAGAAATTTATTAAAATACACTCCCACGCATGCAAGATCCATTCAAAATAATTAGTGCCTACATTTTAATTAAGTTAAAGACAGCATCTAAATGAAATTATCATTCATTTTGTCAATAAAAATAATTGTTTCGCACACTTTACGGCAAAGTTAATTGATTAGGACATACGCGTTTGTAAGAAATTTATACTCAAAAATTAAATAAATAATTATTATATCTAGCCTGTCTGTACTGTCCCACTGCTGGGCAAAGGCCTCCCTCCATTCCTTCCACTGTTCTCATTTCTGTGTTACCTCTTTCCAATCCTCAAGGAAGACATTCAAGTCATCCCACCATCTCCTTCGTGGTCTGCCGCGGCCCCGTCTTGCGGTTTCTGGATACCAATCTTGAGTTTAGCAGGCCCAATGCTCGTTCTGCATGCGGCAGACATGTCCAGCCCAATTCCATTTAAGGCGCAGTTATACGACTTTTAATGGTTTTTAATTGAACATGTCTAAACGACTCGACACGTCTTATTTCTTTGAAAAAAATATATGTTACTCTAGACAATTTTCGTCGTAATTTAATCTCTGAATATTTGAAATTATATTTTTATAACATAGTGTAATTAATTTTTAAAGATACGTCTAACGCGGATAAAAAATTGAGAATCACGCAAAAACTATAAAGCGTATTTTTATGAAACCTTCACCATTTCAAAGATCATTTAATTATTTATAATATAGTTTCAGTGTTTTATTTTAATACCTGTTCATATTTTATGTGTAATAAATTAATAATGCGTCTAATTTCTGACAGCGCTCCTTGATGGGTGAGTCCTATTACTGCATGGGTGGACGTACGACGCGTTAAACCAAACGACCATGGGTGGACGTGAGGTCAGCACAGAACCCGCAAGCTTAAGGTCATTGGCAGCTAATAGCGCCTTAAGGCGCAGTTATATGCCAACGACCTTGAGTGTTGAGGTTAGCTTGCGTGTTCTGTGCTGAGCTCACGTCCACCCAGTAATAGGACTCGCCCATTAAGGAGCGCTGTTCCAAATTAGACGCATTATTCATTTATTATACATGAAACAACAGATATTACACTAAAACACGTATACTAAAAACAGACTAATAAAATTGTTATTAAAATGGTGAAGGTTTCATAGAAATACGTTACATAGGTTTTACGTGATTCTCAATTTTTATCCGCGTTAAACATAACTTTACAAATTAATTACACTATGTTATAAAAATATAATTTTAAATATTCACTTAACAAGTTACGAAGAAAATTGTCTAATTATAATTTTTTTTTTCAAAGACAACACTAGTCGTTTAGAAGTGATGTTCAATTTAAAATCATTAGAAGTCGTATAATTGAACGCGATCCGTTAATTTAACACCAAGTATACTGTGCTCCACAGCACGTTGGAAAACCTTGAGTTTGGACTTTTAGATTTCTGTCAAACACCAAGTTTGAGCACCATTGGTCAAAATGAGGAGAATCCATTAGTTTACGCTTCAGTGATAATGGACAAAATAGTTCCTTCAGATCAGCAGCACTTCCAGGCATTTTCTGTTCGCCTTATTAAGAATTGATTATGTCGAAATAAAATAATAATATTGAAAAAAAATGTAAGAATCGTCTTTACCTTAAAAAATATATTTCGTCCCTGATTAAGAAAAGGTACCTATTCAAGAATGTTTTCATTTCAGATTTTTTATTGATACGTGGTGAACTCGTTTAATTTAGAAAATGTAGGGTTTAGAATCAACCTAGCAACACATAAATAAAAAATATATTTAAATGTAAACTGCTTAATTGAGCCACATTAATGATTATTGCGGTGTTCGTCTTAGAAATAAAATAAAAGAAATCAAGTTTCAAGCAATTAACAAAACAAAGGAATGTCTGACTACTAAAATAAACTTGTTTGATGTCAAGATAAGAATGCCTTTAAGATTAACATAAATATAAGAAAGTATATTTGTAACTTGAGAAAATTTGGGTAAATAATAAATTATTTAAGCAGAATTATAATAAATTAAATACAGTTGCGTTTCATTAATCCGGTACTTCAGTGCTTTGACACGACCGATAATAGAACACACTTTTTTTTTAAAGGTTTTTAATTGTGCCGAATTAGTGAGACTACTGTTACATATAGGTATAACTAATTCTTTTAAAACTGATTTGACTAATTCAAAGTAGGTCTTCCCTACTAAAAGAGATTTTTTACTAACACTCATATGTCAAAACATCTTGACATGAAACAAAAAAAAATCACGCTGTATTTCACCTACTGTGCTCAAAACAAGGGTAAAAGCTTTGTTAAAATATTGTGAAAGTATGTAAAATTCCTTACAAACATAAGTAGCCATTCATATCTGATGACCTGTCGTCTTAAAGGACTTGTAATCTTTGACCCAACACGTTATCCTTGACGATAAATTCCAAGTTGGTAATTTAACTGTAGGATTTCACATTTTTTTAGTAGCGATTCTACATAACTCTTGAATAAATTTAAAGAGAAAATTCTAGGGACAGAAAAACATTATTACAATGTAATAAAGTAAAGAAAGAAAGAAAGAAAAAAGTTTATTTTGTGCTTCGCACAGAAAAACGCAATCATTTTACAACATACTATCAAAACAATATTAATACATAAAAAACCATATAGTCAAAAAACATAAAGAAAAACATAGGTAAGACCTGTGCGAGGCCAAAAAAGCACCTATCTCAGCATATGCTGCGACATTTATAAAATAAATATCACAGCGCTGGTATTCTGATAGGGCCTGTGAAGCTACGGATACACTCACGGAATACATACATAAAAACTATATAAATAAATAAAATAAAAGTGACAGTGAAACATATAATTTTAATAAAAAATATTTGTAAATGTAAGTAAATATAAAATAAACCATAGGCCGACGGCTAACGCTCCGACAACATTTGTCAATGTCATAGACAAACCATGGAGCGCGCGAGCGTCTATGGACGGTTATGTTCGGCTATATTAGTGCTCTGTGGAGTTCCTGGCGGGATTTTCTCGAGTGCAGTTCAGTGGCTGTTCTAATTATTTGTTTATTGATTCCTAGTGGATATTGTGATGTAAAATTGGTGTAGTTTTGTGTCTCAAGTGTCAACGCAAATGGACAATATGTGGAATCATTGTAACAGGCGCGATCTCGGGAAAATGGAGCTGAGAATTTTATTGTAGTATTGACTACCTCATCGAAGTTTGCCGAGAAGGCTGACTCGACACATTTGTTGCCCAATACTGCAAAAAACATTAGAATGTGTTACATCTACATTCTAATGGAATAAAAGTATAAATACACTACGTAAGACTAGGCAATATGGTCAAAAGACTTTAGCCTTCCCTTCGGGGATCACAATAAAAATAAAAAATTTGTGCTCTGGTTCGGTTGCGGTTCATCGGCTGCCAAAAAGACAACTGGTAAATAAACTAGCTTTTGTTGAAAACAGTAAAGAAACGAAATTAAAAGGTTCAAAATGACTTCAAGCATCTAAAATAGCACCAGATAAATTAACTAATTGGAACAGAAGTGGTGCGGGCAGCGGGAGTTGCTACAGTTTGTGACTGATTGTGATAAATTAAATAATTGGAACAGAAGTGGTGCGGGCAGCGGGAGTTTATTCAGTTTGTGACTGATTGTGAAGTATAGTGTTGTTCTGGAATTATACTGTTATATTTGCTGCTAAGAACATTAAACTTAAAGTCACAAATACCGACTGCGTGCAAAACCTGGGTGAGTTCATGTGGAGGTTTCCTTCTGGATACGCAATAAGTGTTGCTTAAACTTAAAACTAAATGTACCAACCGTTTTCATAGCTCGAAAATGCGTAACAGCGTAAAGTTTAACAGCTCAAGAGTTAGCTAAGCTTCGCAACATCCCCTAACCGTAGACATTTCGTAGATGAGTTAAGGCGCAATTATACGACTTCTAATGATTTTAAATTGAACATCACGTCTAAACCACTAGTCTCATTTCTTAGAAAAAAATATATGTTACTCTAGACTATTTTTTACGTACTTTGTTAAGTGAATATTTGAAATTATAATTTTGTGACTTAGTGTAATTAATTTGTAAAGTTATGTCTGATACGGAAAAAAATTGAGAATCACGCAAATCCTATTAAGCGTATTTTTATGAAACTTTCACCATTTTAAAGATTATTTATCTTTTATATACGTGTTTTAGTATAATACCTGTTGTTTTATGTATAATAAATGAATAATGCGTCTTATTTGCGACAGCGCTCCTTGATGGGCGAGTCCTATTACTGGATGGACGTACGACGCGTTGCGTGAGCTAAGCACAGAACACGCAAGCTAACCACTCAAGACCGTTGGTATTTATAACTGCGCCTTAAAATAATATCCTCAACTATGAAGTTCTGGTTTATAGTAGCTTTCTACGACGACTGCTTTCCCGTGACCACACACACAATCACACACACACACCACACACAGGAACAGTGCATTTTTTTCGGATTACAATAATTAGGTAGCTTATGGCGTAGCTGCAGAACACCGTGTGGTTTTAGTCAGTACGAGTCTGACAGACTCCTCCACCCATCCCAGGGTTGGAGGACATCCATGAGGAATTCCACTAGATAAAAGGTAGCCTATTGCACTCGGCGACGACACGGTTGGCGCAGTGGTTGAACGTTTGGCTGTTGCACTACGTTGGGTGTCGCGAGTTCGATCACCGCACGGAACAAATATTTGTATGGCCTAGAGATAGTTGTTCCGGGTCTGGTTGTCTTGTGTATGTGAGTTTAAATGTTTGTGAAAGCACCCACGATACAGGATTGATTTCTAGTGTGGGGCAACGTTATAAAAAATGAAATAAATACTTTCCATCAGTGACAGAATTTTCGTATCGGATGTTTTTTGATTGATGATTTTTTAATGTAAATACATTAAAAAATCACCAACAAACAAGTTTACATATTTTTTAATGTACATACATTAAAAAATCACCAATAAACAAGTTTACATATTTATGATTTAAATTTATGTCGTGGTTAAAGTAATAACAGCCGCACGGGTCGATCCATCAGGTTAAGCTACGCTTTTCGGGGTTGGTCCATGGATGAGTTACCATCTTTACATACCGAGACTCCTCCGTGCCTTGGCAAGCACGTTAAGTCGTTGGTCCCGGCTGTCAATCGTGGCTACATGTCGTTACGAGTCGTCAGAAGCCCGAACGTCTCAAAACCAGTCTCAGCCAGCCAGACAGAGCCAGCCAGTCTTAGTCTGGGTATCGTATTACCCAGTTACTGAGTTGTGGAAGTCAGATAGGCAGTCGCTCCATGTAAAATACTGGTATTCAGCTGCATCCAGTTAGACTGGAAGCCGACACCAAGATAGTTGAGAAAAGGCTAGGGAGTTTGATTTTTTTGATTGAATGTTTTTTTACTTAAGATAGTATTATTTTTTATTTGATTACAATATACAAATATATAACTAAACTATTTTTTTTGATGCCCAATGAGTTGTTTTCATACACATTTGTACATGTTAGGTTAGAATTATAATAAATATTTAAAATAAAAATCAAAAATGTTTATTTTAAATATTTTATAAATTTATATTTCCTGGATAGATGTGAACAATAGCGGGACGGTGAACAGGAGATGAGGAGGTGGAGAGTCATAATGTGAACGTTGTGGTTTGTTGTCACTTTGGTTTATGGTCATTACGTCAATCTTGACGTGCAAAATCAGAAGCAGACTCAATAAGTCCCCGACGAGGAAAATAACCACGCGTGCAAAATCGATATGATTTTTCTCACTATGTGCAAACCACTAAGTGGCTAAGTAAACAAACTTCTTAGAAGTCGCAGTACACATCTAAAATTGGCAAAAACATACACCTAAGTACACGTAAGATGACGGAATCGTTCCATTGAAGACTGGTAAGTGATATCTGTGTGATAAAATCTATCGTGGTTTAGAAGTCATTGAACTTGCTGAACATGAAACCATTTCACACTTTGTATGTCTTCATTGGCATATTTGGCCGCCATTCTGATAGATCTATAGAGAGATGCGGAACAGGACGTAACATCCCGCAAACCTACATTGAAAAGGGGGCATCATCCGTCAGACGGGTGTTGTGTCTGGTCCGGGTAACTGCCTGTTGGTTGTTGTCGAGCTGTTCTAAATGTTCAAACTGCGCGGAAATCTCTACTTGCACTTGATGTAGGATTTGTGTCATCAGGTCTTTTCTCCTTCAGACCCTTAGTATTCATCAACTCCCTAGTGTTTTCCTAACTATGCCAGGATCGGCATCTAGTCCAACGGGATGTGCCTGAATACCGGTATTTTGCTATGTGAGCCTGACTTTTTGGGGCTTTAAGGCGTAGTTATACGACTTAAAAATAATAATAATAAATAATACACCTAATAAATTATATTATAATATAATAATAATAAATTAATATAAATTTAATTTAATTGAACATCACGTCTAAACGACTACTCTTATTTCTTTGAAAAAAAAATTTGTTACTTTAGACAATTTTCTTCGTAATTCTATATGTGAATATTTGAAATTATATTTTTGTATCATAGTGTAATTATTTTGTAAAGTTATGGCTAACGCGGATAAAAATTGAGAACCACGTAAAAACTATAGAGCGCATTTTTATGATTTTTCACAATTTTATTTATTTATTTATTTTATTTATTTATGTACACAAAACACAAGAGAAAAAAAAATAACAATTACAGAAACAATAGTACAAAGGTGCTGCTTATTTCTAAAGAAATTTCTTCCAGCAGACCTGCGACTGGAAAGTTGAATATGAAACGTAGACACAGTGTGTATAAACAAATAAAGACTATAAACCTAACTAATTCAGACATAAAAATAAAAATACAATAAAAGGAAATAAAAGAAATATATATATATATATATATATGTAATAATAAATAAAATACGTATATAATAAATATCACTATGGGATGATAGAGAGGTAATGCTCTTTGACCAGTTTCCTGAACTGATGTATGTTATTAGAGTCACGAATGTTAGGTGGAAGTGAGTTCCACAATCGTACCGCATGAACAGAGAAGGAGTGGGAATAGGAATGGGTTTTATGGGATGGGAAATTGAGATGATGCTTAAGGTGGGATCTACATGGGGCATCGGCAGGGCGAGTGAACGAAAAAAGATCACGCAGGTAGCCAGGGTACTTAGGGTTGAAAAGTATGTTGAACAGGAGACATAATATCCGGGTGTTCCTTCGAAGACGGATTGGGAGCCACTTGAGATCCTTGCGGAACTGAGAGACATGGTCGTATTTCCTCAGACCAAAAACAAACCGAATGCACAGATTTTGCAAGCGCTCAAGCTTATTTAAGAGCTCCTCAGTGGCATCCAGATAGCAGGCATCAGCGTAATCGATGATCGGCTGAATTAAAGTTTGGGCTAAATAGATTTTAGTTTTAAAGGGCAAGAAACTTTGAAGGGATTTTAAGGAGTGAAAAGAAAAGTGCACCTTACGACTAACCTCATTGACCTGCGCTCGCCAAGAAAGATTACTGTCAATTAAGACACCGAGATTCTTAGCCGTATCGGTGTAAGCAATAGTCGAGCCGTTAAGGGATAATGGCGTCAATGTGGAAACGTCAAGCGCAGTGCGATAATACCGACTGCCTATTATCATAGCCTGGGACTTAGTAGGATTAATCTGTAGGCCGTACGACTTCGCCCATTGACAAATACTCTCCAGGTCATGATTCATGGCATTAATCGCTGAGTCAGCGTCAGCCAGCAAGAAGTGGCGATAAAGCTGCAAATCGTCTGCGTAAAGATGGAAATTGGATGTGTCTTCAGAGACAGAGCTGAGATTAAAAATTGGACAGTTTGGTAATGGCAATTTGGAGAGTTCATGCAAAGTGGAAGTTTTGACACTTGAGTCCAGAAAGACAGGAGGGAGAGAAAAGTGCCTATTAAGAGCACTCAGGTCGACATCTTTACAGGTGTTAGTAGGAGATTTGCCGATACCGACTGACTTCAGAAATTTCCAGACATCAGACGACTTGCGACCTACAAGAGAATCATGAAAAAAGCGTCTCTTAGCATCTCGACATAGACGATTGCAGAAGTTACGCTGAGCTTTGAACTGAGCAAGATTTTGCTCCGTGGGTCTACGTCTGTACCTACTCTTCGCCTTATGCTTACGACCAATAGCATTTTTAATTTCAGTAGTCATCCCATCCCATCATTTTAAAGATCATTTAATTATTTATATTTTAGTATACGTGTTTTAGTATAAACCTGTTGTTTTATGTATAATAAATTAATAATGCGTCTAATTTGGGACAGTGCTCCTTGATGGGCGAGTCCTATTACTGGGTGAACGTACGACGCGTTACGTGAGCTCAGCACAGAACACGCAAGCTAACCACTCAAGGTCGTTGGAAGTTAATAGCTTCTTAAGAAGTGTCATGACCGTGCTAGGAACGTATCCAGCACGTAAAGAAACACGACACTGGCACTAAAACGTACGGGTATCAACAGCGTATGATGACGATGACGTAACACTCATCATAAGCGAATATAACCGGTTTGATCATCGTTTCGCCAATGGTTTGGGATGCGTTCATATTTTGCCGGTGCCGATACGCTACTACAGTCGTGCATGGCACGCGGCGTGTTGATCGGTGATGGAACGACATTGTCTCATACTTTTGAATACAAGAAAATTTTTTTTTGCTCGACATTGTATGATACGATTCCACGCGCGCCTCAAAGAGTTGTCAGCAAAACATGACGGGGCCCGTCATGGCCGATGCCTGCCCAGGGGTTTTTTTTTTTGTTGGGGGGGTGGGAACTGACCAGGGGTTGAGGATAAATTCGAAAGAGCTACCTCGCCCCTGGGCATTCAGGAAAGGGAAGGAACAGGGTTGGGTTTTAGTCAGTAAGAGACACGCCCTCCCGCTCCACCCAGAGCGGTAGAAGTCATTGGATGATTTCCCACCCCACAAAAAAAAAATGCGAAAGGATGCCTGTCTGTAGGTTACGTTTTCACGACTGATGAAGAGATTTTGAAGAAACTTGGCACATAGTTAGACAATGGTAGGACAAACTTTTTTTATCCCGGTAGCCGTTCCCTTGAGATAGTAAAACACTTATCATACGGGCGAAGCCGCGGGCTGAAAGAAGTAAAAATAAAATTTTATTAGGTTTTTTAAAATCAATTTTAAGTTTCTTGTGACGGAACTAAGCAGGAGAACCCAAACCCAAAGTTACTTTAAAGTGTAGATTTATTGTTGAGCTTCGCATAATATTACAATTAAATCTTTTAAATTTTATTACAACAATGTTAATATTATTCATGTATTCAAAAGGGATTTATCTCAAAGGTTATAAATATTATTATAATTTAATTGCCAAATAACTGTTACTTGCCTCAAGTGATTTAGTAAGTAATCCGCAGAGAAAATATCTATAATTAAAAAATTGAATATTTTCAAAAACCCGACTGTAAAGAACAATTAAAAAGTTCCAAACAAGTCACTTTTCAAGCAGTCTGATGCAGTAAGTGGCAGTTATTTTAGTTCAATTATTGATTTCATGCCACAAACTGCATCAAATTGCTTGAAAAGTCATTTGTTTCGAACTTTTTAATTGTTCTTTACGGTAGGGTTTTTTGAAATTTTTTTTTTTTATTTTCTACATTTTAGTGAGTTATATTTTTGGTATCGCCTCCTCGATCCCTTTATTTTGATACCCGACTTAATTTAGTTCGTCGACTTTAATTTTTTTTTCACAATATTTAGGTTGTCGCCACATTGTATTTTGATTACTGTCATGTAGTAGCACTCGCAAGATTAAGACAATTGACATAAGAATTATCAAAATCGGCCCACGCGTTTGGTCTCTATAGTGCCACAAAGGAACAAAAATACATACATACATAGGCTGATAAACACATTACCCTCCCTTGCGTCGCGCAGTCAGGTAAAAATGGTCGGCGCAACGTTATCGTATTGTCGCATTGCGCCAGTCAGTTGGACCCTTACTCCTAAAAAGAAATAAGCAATTGAAAGACATAGTTTCTTAGCAATATTTATTTTAAATGCATGACATCCTCAACTACATTATGCCGTATGCAACTGAATGGGCTGCTCTGACGTCTAATTTAGTATTCACAAGGCGAATCTCCCTGTCACTCATATCATTGTGAATGCATCACAAATAGCAGTAAATTCTGACCCTGTGTTTACTACACTGACCGAAAAAGTACCTGCAAAGAAAATAACACGACTTTAAGATGTTTGATGTCTTGGGAATTCGTAATGAGAATGGCTAAGAGCAATGAATGGCTGCATCCTTGACAATGCTCAGAAACCTTAGGTTGTACACCTGCACGACCACACGGAGTAAGTTCATGTTGATATAGCAACATGAACCTATTCTGTGTAATAATAACTTCTAATATTCGGTAGCATGAAGCAGATTTTTATGACCTTGTATAAAGGCTAAGCTATATAATTAAAAAAAAATAAAACACGCCTGGCTTGTCAAAAAGTGAATTAAATAAAATATTTAACTAAAAATAATACGCAAATAATAACGCGAAACTATTTTGTTATGTTATTAGTGAACGAATGTATATTTAATACTACTATTATATATTTTTGTCATGTTCTAGGGAAGCTCTAGACGATTATAATACACGTAGCCAAAATACCACGAAAAAAAAATGTCTCCTTTTTTAAACCACCATTATATATTTTTTCATTTTCACCAGCCTATGTTACCGCAACGCTTCTAACGATACCACATACATTGATATTGTTAAGCCATTTACAAGTTATGGTAGAATAAAGACACTCATAAACAGATAAACCCTGAAAACATAATACCTACTCCTTTTTTTGAGCAGACGTGTAAAAAGATTTCTCATGATCATGATAATTTCTCGAGTTCATGAAAGTTGTGCCAAAACATTACAAAAGTAGATGCTACAACTTATGAAACGGTTTTTTCAACAAAGCGAGTAAAAAAACATAACTAATCGATCTATGTATCGGTAATATTACAAACAATAGCACATATTCACCTTTGAAACCACAAGAAACAATGAGGGCACACAAAACATGAAATGAATCATCAATACAAAAATAATTTTCTTTATAAAATAAATTTTCCACAATGACTCTGGTCAGTAATGAATAAGGTGCTACCGTGCTAATGATCATTTCTGTCTCACGCAGCAGGACATTAAGATGATAGATGAAGCGTTGACAGTCGCCACTTCATTCGATTAAAGTGATGAACAATGTAAAAAGGACATATTGAAATGACTGAATAAAGGCAAAATACCGACATGGGTCCGTTTTAAAGCGCAGATAAACGAATTCTAATGACTTTTAATTGAACATCACGTCTAAACGACTAGTCTTATTTCTTTGAAAAAAATATATATTACTCTAGATAATTTCCTTCGTAAGATATGTGAATATTTGAAATTATATTTTCTATACAGAGAAGAGGTCTGTGCCCCAGCATTGGGGACATTAAAAGGCTGATGATGATGATGATGATGATGATATTTTCTATCAAAGTGTAATTAATTTGTAAAGTTATGTCTAGCGCGGAAGAAAAATTGAGAATCACGCAAAAACTAGAAACCTTCACCATTTTAAAGATCATTTTATTATTTATATTTTAGTATACGTTCTTTAATATAATATTTGTTGTATTATGTATAATAAATTAATAATGCATCTAATTACGGACAGCGCTACTTGATGGGCGAGTCCTATTACTGGGTGGACGTACAACACGTTACGTGAGCTCAGCACAGAACACGCACGCTAACCACTCAAGGTCATTGGCATTTAATAGCGCCTTAAGTGACAATCAGTCTCCGTAGCTGAAAAAAAAGACTCCCAAATAACTTTAATTTCGGAAGTAGGTGTTTGTATTTTGTTTCTACGTTATTTGACACCGACTTCCGAAAATAGTTGTTTTAAATTTTTTGTGTATTTTCTTTATTGGAAGGCGGTCGTATTTTTTGGAAATAAGTTTTTTTTCAATTTTTAGTTGTTGTACCCCAAAACTAAAACTAAATATTGGGTCCTTACATATGAAATGTGCTTTTTTTCTCACAAATAGAGAACCTCTTCACTTCTATGAATTAAAATATTCATCAATTGCTTGGTATTTCATCGAATAATGACCGTCATAGACGTCATAGAGCTAATAGTAAAAAAACCTTATTACTATAGTTCTAGAAACAAAAAAAAAATACCTTAAAAATTACTCCTCTTTTTATTAGCAGAAATTACCATTATATTTGTTTTAACTTAGCCAAAACTTATTTTTGTTGCCTAATCTAAGTGGCATACGTTATCTTAGTTTTTAAACATTATTGCATAAAAGTTTTAAAACATTAATGTTCTTAATTGTTAGACATATATATATATATATTAACATAATTGGGGGAAACCAAAAAGTCATCTGTGTCCATATTTTTTGTTTACCTTTTTTGTGGTGTGGGTAATCATCCAATGACTTCTCCCGCTAGGGTGGAGCGGGAGGGCGTGTCAGACTTTTACTGACTAAAACCCACCCCTGTTCTTTCAGTTGCTTGAGTGCCCAGGAGCGCGGTAACTTTGTATCCGCGACCCCTAGGCAGACACCTATGACCCACGATTATCACCTTGACTGAGATGTCACTCTGCCAAAAACCTGAATTCATTCATTGACAGACAACGCACAGTCTAAACTGCTATTTCTAACCAGAATCTTGAATTTTTGTGCAACCATATATGAACCATAATACTCGTATACCATGATGCAAATGAGTTCTGAACAATTTTGGAAAAGTAAAGGAAGGTAAAAATTTATTGTCATTCTTGCCCATGGCAAATCGGGCACACGCCTTGTCCTGCAATCAAATTCCTATTGTTCTATGAAAACCGTTAACTGAACCAATTCCACTGACTTCTAAAATCTCAAAAAAAAAATACATGGCATTCTCACAAGAATTGCAGAATTGTATCTTAGTTATCTTAAAAATCTAAACCAAATTCGTTAGCATTCTAGACAGCTAAGTTTTAACAATGCTGGAAAATTCCTATAATTACATGTTTAATTTATTTTACGTGTACTAGATTTTGACCGCCGACTTCATTTTGCAGTACCAAGTCTCATTACTTTACTCATTATTATAAATACGTGATTGTTATCTGAAACAACTAACTTCCGGTGATTTGGTGTAAATTCACTTTATTTTAAACCTATTGTTTGTTGATATAACAAATTACCTACTGTTCATCATCGTTCTTTTCTCCTCACTCTTATATTTTTTTTCTTGAAGCTTCCCTAAATAATTATATTTTTTAACAAACGACTAATTGAATTATTGCTGCTCATTTTTAAACGACTTCATTAACCGACTTCAAAAAAGAAGGAGGTTTTTTATGTATGCTCGGGCGTCATATATTGACGGATTTGCAAAATTCTTTTTTTGTTCGAAAGCGATTAGTTCCGAAATGGTCCCATTTAAATTTCATATAGATCTGATGATGGGTTTCGGAGACAGACAACGGAACTCTTCAAAAAATGACAGCAAATCAACAGCGATTGCTGCGATCGTGTCTATGAATTGTTAACACAGTTTAATGGGGAACCACAACTAAAAAGTGAAAAATAAAAAACTTTCTTACAAAAAATTGAACCTACTTCCAAAAAAAACTTTTTTACAAAAAAAAAGAACCGACTTCCAAAAAAAGTGCAAAATAACTTTAATTTCGGAAGTCGGTGTTCCTGTTTTGTGTCTTCGTTTTTTGACACTGACTTCCGAAATTAAAGTTATTTTGCACTTTTTTTGGAAGTCGGTTCTTTTTTTTTGTAAAAAAGTTTTTTATTTTTCACTTTTTAGTTGTGGCTCCCCATTAAACTGTGTTAACAATTCATAGACATACGAGTACGATAGCAGCAATTGCGGTTGATTTGCTGTCAATTTTTGAAGAGTTCCGTTGTCTGTCTCTGAAACCCATCATCAGATCTTTTTGAAATTTAAATGGGACCATTTCGGAATAAACCCCTTCCGAACAAAAAAAGAATTTTGCAAATCCGTCAATATATGACAGAGTTATGCCCGAACATACAAAAAAAAAAAAAAAAAATACAAACATCCGAATTGATGACCTCCTCCTTTTTCGAAGTCGGTTAAAAAGTGCTAAATCGGAAGTCGGTGTCAAAAAACGAAGACACAAAATCAGTAACACCGACTTACGAAATTAAAGTTATTTTGTACTTTTTTTGGAAGTCGGTTCTATTTTTTTGTAAAAATTTTTATATAATTTTATTTTATGACTTTTATTGAATTGGATTTAATAACAATAAACCGGCCTACGACACTGGCATTAATATTTGCCACTAAGTAGGTATCATTACATTATTGACATCATCATCTTTTAGCCTAATTAGTATCTGGAAGTTCAATAATAACAATAAACAATAAAAACCACGTTATAAATTGTGTGTCTTATTGTATAATTACTGAAAACGTGCCAAAACAAACACAGAGTTGTAATCAACCTGGATTCTAAACTATTCTAGAACGATCAACTACGCCTTTCTTTTCAATTCTATTCGTGAGTTGCGTCATTTAATGTGTTCATACAACCTTCGCCATTATGTTGGCTTTACTACCTGTGTCCACTGGTTTCATTGGTTTTAGTACATTAGTCGCTGCTTAGGCGTGCACAACTTCAGGTTTGACATTCTCCTATATAATTTATTTATCGTTATTATTACATTCTATGTTTACTTTGTTCCTTGCTCTTGATTTAGCAGTGTCTAGTGATTTCAAATGTGAATTACAGCTCAGTTTTTAGTTACTACAAAAAGTTAATGTGATCTGGAAATTGATCTTCCTTGCAAAATTATACATCTTCAACTTAACCGATTGATGTTTATTTTTATTAACAAAAGAATCTCTTTGCACTATAATCTTCAAGTGCGAAGTATTATGACTGGTTATGACTTTGTAGCTTTTCGCGTACTAGTAAGACGTAATTAAATTCATAATTACACAGTATATAACAACCGAATACATTACAGGGATTCCCGTCGATTAAATAATGATCTCAGTCCGATGCGCTTGTGTTTTTATTCTAACCACAGTGCTAATGGTCGCTCACGTTAAACGCTTTGACACGTTTATTTATCTGCCCATAATTGAAGATATATCGACTTTTTACATGTCTATAAACACGTGATCGATGTACTAATTTTTAAAGTAGATGACTTACCAAATTAGCGTTTCAAATTGATGTATTGTTTTGAGTGATGATTCATGTTTGGTGGGTTATCCCCATATCGTGTTTAAACACATTAATGAAGGTACTTTTAAGAAAGCAATAGTCTGTATTGTCATAGAAAACCGGTTTCCTATAATTAAACATTATTTTAAGGCTAATGATCCAGTTAATTTTGACTAAGAACGGTTCTTGTGTGCACATAACTTTCAAAATTATTCATCTTGCTAATGAATAGTTTATCGTTTCGATTATTAAAATTAATGGGTTCAAAATTGATTGACTCAGTGACTCCATTTTACCAAAATCCACAAATGACGTCAATTCAATTACTATGATTGTCTTCGTAGGTGTATCAGTCCATAACTGGAGTTCTTTAATATTGAATGTTTTGATTAATCCTTTTCACTTGTTAATCATATTCTGCCCACGCGCAGCTTGTGTCAAGATTGTCTCTACGCTCATCAATAACAAAATGTTTATCTCCTCTGTTTCCAGGAGAACCAAATTCACAAGGAGGTGGAGCATTCGCATTCGTGGATTCAGCAGGCAATAGGTACGGAGGTACATACGGCCTGAAGGACGGGAGGGTCGTCAGCACTACTGGCGACGCGTTCCCTCGGGAATTCGCCGATAATATCCCGTTCCAAAACTTCGCTGATACCGTGTACCCAGGCGAAGAAGACTTCGGCCAGGCTTATTTCTCGAATCTCGAGAATTTGCTCCAAGAGTAAGACCTAAAACGTGTCTGAAGCTGCACGCTTCCGGTGGAGGAACAGCCGTATTTCTAGATGGTGACGGGGGTTTGAACGGAGTTCGCATTTCTTTTCCTTATCTTGTAGCTTTATGGTCAGGTATAGCAAAGAGGCTGCACTTTTTCAGTAGAAGGGCGCACCTAAAATAAGTTTTAGATAGAAAGCTTTCTTCAGGCTCACACAATTAGTTTAAGGATAATGAACCCTGCGTCAGACAATTCCGGAGCTACTGATAAAAACGTGCACATGGCACTTGTACAGTTTTTGTTAGTACTTGTCGAATTTCCTCGAAAGCTTTCCGAATTACTTTTCGTTAATTTTTCATCTCTGATTGTTGAGACTGAAATAATAATTATGAAGATAGATTTCCATATAAGAATTGGAACACAGTTCGGATACAATTTTTTGATTCCCAACCCGTTCCTTTGTCTGACGCATTTTACAATACTTTTAATAAATAACTTGCATTTTATAGCGATAGTAGCCCACACGGAGCGCGGGTAAAAAGGTAAACTTTTACACTGCATGTGCGTGGAGTGCTTTTTGATCGTCATAACTTTCCAGTGTTCCAATCAGACTAATACCGCTTGACCTTCTCTAGTGCTTCCATCAGCTGCCTCTAACAATACATACTAAACCATTCAGTGTGATTGATTAACAATTTTGTACTTACAGGGTGTTCAATAAGAATCTAGAAAGCCAGAAACTAGCGTTCAACGCTGCAAGGAAAGCCTTCGACTTAACGTCAAACCAGGCCGGTGGCTACGCTGGTGGCTATTCTGGTGGCTACTCGGGTGGTTACCCGGGTGGCTACCCAGGTGGTTACTCAGGTGGCTACCCAGGTGGTTCCTATCCGAATCCGAACATTGCCTCCAGGTTCCCAGCGTTGCCCGGTTTCCCAGGATTCCCAATGCCTCAACCAACGAATTTCGGAAATAGCGCTTTTGCCAGCGCAGTTGCAGGACCAGGCTTCCAACATCACGTTGCGTCGATAAACCCCAGCAATCCAGTAAGTTTTTACATTTGTTTATCTGTGAGAAAATCTTGTACATGTTCGTTATATCCTTTTAATGATTAGATCACGAACTTTACCTTTTGTGCCTACCTGCGCATACTGACTGTTTTTGTGTATATTTTTTTCTTATTAATATTTTCAACCTAGAAGCTTGTGAACAGATCATCTGTGTGTTAATTTTCATCGTTAGTAAATGTTTTATTGTTTATTTGATCAATATCAAGGATTTATTATCATTTGTTAAAACTATCTCTTCCTTATTCTCAGCACGAAAAAGTTTTTCCCAATTGAAAATTTTTATTGTTTTCGCATATAAATTAAGGCGTTATTTAAATATTGGGTTTATCGGTGTTTGCATAACTATTTACTGACGTGGCCTTATCAGTCGTGACTAAACTGCACAAAAGTATAATTTCAGTGCCTGCACGGGTAATATTGAATTAAATATACCTACTTATATCCCAAATCTATGTAATATTGTCTTTACCAAAAATAAAAGATTGCACTAATGGGTTTACAGTACTTTTGTATAACAATTATATTACATTTTTAACCGACTTTCGAAAAAGGAGGAGGTTCTATGTTCGACTGTATATGTTTTTTTTTTATGTATGTCCGCGCATTTCACTGTCAGTTGTGGACCGATTTTCAAAATTCTTTTTTTATCCGAAAGAATATACTCCCGAGGCGGTCCCATATAAATTTGATTGATTGCTTTAGCGCTTTTTGAGAAACTGAACAAAAATGAAAAATACGCATATCTTGATGACGTTTTTGTGTTCTCCAAATGTTTAAATTCCACGTTCCATGTTATTGGGGTTTTTAGTTCTGGGGTATAACAACTAAAAAGCGAAAAATAAAAAACCTTCTTACAAAAAAAACAACCGACTTCCAAAAAAAATACACTAAAAATTAAAAAATAACTTTAATTTCGGAAGTCGGTGTCAAATATCGAAGAAATAAAATACAAACACCGACTTCTGAAATTAAAGTTATTTTTTAATTTTTAGTGTATTTTTTTTGGAAGTCGGTTGTTTTTTTTTGTAAAAAAGTTTTTTGTTGCTAATACTTTGAATAGCGTCTGTCTGTGATTGTCAATTCTTAACAATTTTTGTACTTCAAAGATCTTTCTAACAATAATATCGTAAAAACAACTCGCGTTAAAGGCTAACAGACGCTAAATATTTTAAATCTAATACCTTCTAAACTTTTCAGACAAACCCTAACGTGGATCAAACAGTTAACCACTTCTCCGACTACTCGGCACCAAGAGGCGGTGGATTCTACTCGGTCTCTAGCAAGTCATACTCTTCATCTTCCAACGTGAATGGCAAGGAGTCATCCAACAGGGGCGCTGAAACCGTGGTCAACGACAATGGAAAAGTCACTCATTACAAAGTACAATCCTAAACTGAAATAAACGATGTTTTAAACGCCCCTACTCAAATGACATTTATTTTAAAACATGGATCTCATGATGATACAAAAACTATTAAAGATGTTTCTCAAAAAGGTGAAATGGGAAAACTATTGTTAATAAATTATCCAAATTATAAATCTAGTATTTCGTTATGTAGAGGCGATCAGAAATTATATGAATGTTATGATTAGTTAAACTATTAAAAAATATTCATAAATGAAAATGTATCAATAAAATAATTATATTATTCATGGCTGCTCATTTACAGGTACAGAAAAAGTATTG
The DNA here is from genome assembly GCA_951329385.1 of Polia nebulosa. Lineage (NCBI taxonomy): Eukaryota > Metazoa > Arthropoda > Insecta > Lepidoptera > Noctuidae > Polia > Polia nebulosa. The sequence continues at coordinate 10,364,907 of OX589588.1, read as the reverse complement.
TAAAAACGCTGTACAATATTATCTTTCAATGTATCAATCGAGAGTGTTATTAGAAGTTTTTGTATTCATGACTCATATAGACAAATTATGAGTGATTGATATTGCTATTTGACTAAGTTTTTACACCTTAACTTGGTCATCTTGTCTTTTTCCTCATTAAGGGGTTTACCCTTGCAAAGCTGATCTCTAAATATCTATTAAATTGAACTGAGATATTATTAAATTAAGGATGCTAATAATAGTTGATGTATGATTTCAAATCTCTATTTGAAATGTGTATTAGGAACCTAAAACAATACTTTTTGCACATTAACTTTAATAACATCAGCGTGATTCTAGTTTTTACAAAGGTATCTAACAAAAAAAAGGTTTGTCTGCCTTGCTAGAAGAAGCATTAACCTGTCAAGCCCCATGGCAAAATCCGGGTTGTCAAATTAAACCCCGAGGACAACCCGGGTTGACAGCCGATTATTTTTTTTTTTTTATTCTCTTTAATTTTTTTTTTTTTTGGTCCGACTCACCGGTGAGTTGGCGGGGCTTCACAGAATTAAACACAATCCTATGCTTACATTAATTAATAATAAAGAATGCTTACCTATTGATGAAGGAAAAGATATGAACTTAATAACACCCGACGAAAACATAAGCATTAGAGAATACTGAGAAACGTGCGCACAATTATGAACGTCTTGTTAATCCATGCCTTTCAACCTCTGAGCTGTCTCAAGGTCGCTGAGATAACATCTTCAAGTTTTTTCTGCACACTTACGGATATGGGATGAACAAAAACAATGACCACAAACAAATTAGTTTAATTTCGCCAATTTTCCGTCCAACTTTAGCTTAGGAGTTGTTGTCTCGTATATCCAAGAATTTCGCCTTTGTTGTTGGCCTTGTAGGGCCTGTGGACATCCTCTCATGCCATTCAACTCCCTACATTTCTTGCAATAGAAATCTTTCATGCCATCATCTGTTATCCTTCTATGGAACTTTCCAGGAGTCTGGTACGCTGGTCTACTGACTTTCCAGCCTGTATTGTATTCCGTTATTGGTACTTCTTGGCTCATGAAATTGATGTTATTGTAGAAACTTGAAGGCTTCCATTGTGAAGGGTTCGTTATGTAGTTAGGGTATATATCTAATTCGTCTCGTACATTTCTATTAATAAATGCAGAGTCGGGGTAGAATTGTCCCCTAGTTCTTGTATCTGGTGTTCTTATTTGAGTAGTTTCAACTGATTTGTATCCGTTTACTACAGGGACTTCACCACTGTCTTCCTTTGCTTCTTTGTTACCAATGTTGTAAGACAATGTTCCTGGGTTACCTGAAAGTGTTAAAGCATAGTAAGAATGAATCTGGGTGGAGTCTTATGGCCCTGATATGTTTGGGTACGTGTATTTATCAATATTTAAACGCAGCAGTCGGAGATTTTTAAGTAACTAGACAGATAGATTTTCAGGGCATAGTCTGCACCTATACCCGTAAATGTCAACAGATAAGTAAGTCATTATAATCAGGTCAGTAGCATCGACCTTGTGCAGATAGTGATAACATCGCGTAATCCTGTGTGTTGTTCGATCAATAAGATCAATAATTTCAACCTATACATTCGTTTAGTAAGATTTTATTCTCTTATGATGAATTTTAGTATCCCCATTATCTGAAAGACCATCTGCGAGTTGGCTTGGGTCAGCCGACCGGAAAATTACGCCTGCGTCCAATGCCCCCACTCATGCGCAAGACATCCTACATATTCTTTAAAAATGTACCTACATTTATTTCAAGCGCTTCGCTTCACAACTACAGTTGGGTGGCTATGAATTTTTATTGTTTCTGGTATGATAATAGGCACTGAAACTCACCGGTGAGTTTGACAAAAAAAAAAAATAATTATGTGAAAAAAAAAAAATCGGCTGGCAACCCGGGTTGTCGTCGGGCTTCAATTCGACAACCCGGGTTTATCCGCGGAGCCTAAGAGCTTAAACATTCGGACAAAAACTTGCTTAAAAGTATCATTGATGTAGGTATCCTTAAATTTCAATCTATCAAGTTGAATTAAGTTAAAATGCACAATAGTAGTCTTACTATCACTAGACCTATGCAGTCCTCTTCTATTATTGTTTTTCAGTTTGGTTGACAGAACAATAGTATGTTGTACTTCAACATCTTCATCTTCCACTTTAGTGGAATTGGTGGCTGTCGTTAGAACCTCATCTCCGCCAAAGTCCATCTTTGTTGAGACAGCATCACTCCAGCCAGCAAAAGCTGTAATTAAAGTAAAATTCTTAATTTGAGTGATTCGGTATGATAATGTGTGCATGTACCAATGTCGTGGCTAAAGTAATAACAGCCGCACGGGTCGATCCATCAGGTTAAGTTACGCTTGCCAGAGTTGGTCCATGGATGGGTGACCATCTTTACATACCGAGACTCCTCTGTACCTCGGAAAGCACGTTAAGCCGTTGGTCCCGGCTGTGAATCGTGGATCTTTGACAATCGTTGCAGGTCGTCAGAAGCCCGAAAGTCTGACATCCAGTCTTACTGCTCTTACAACTGGGTTGTGGAGGTCAGATAGGCAGTCACTTGATGTAAAATACTGGTATTCAGCTGCATCCGGTTAGACGGGTAGCCGACCCCAAGATAGTTGGGAAACTATATGTATATATGTATGTTTTTATATTTTTTCGCCTAAACTTTGGTTATCTTTTTTGAATCTGAAGTTTTTTCTTCTGGTGTAGGAAAAAAGAGGAACTTTATGGCGGTCCAATATGTAACTATGTTTGTCGAATGTTATTTTTGAGAGTTAATGGCGCATTGAATTGCGAGAAACTTGGTTATACGATGGTGACGTTAAAGTTGACGTTTATTAATTTTAATGCTAGGTAAGCATTACCCAAAAGGATCCACTTCGTCTTCTCGAAATGTGGAAATCGGCTCCCGTGAAAATAAATGTCAAATGATAGCCCGTTTTCATGAAAACCGTGCTATTACATCATCCGTAAAGCTTTTTTCCAGGAAACAACAATATCGATGATATTCATCAAAAGCTTTATGTTTATTGAATGAATGCCGGATATATTCAAATTCTATAGAGATTTGCTAAACATAGTCATTTGAATGAAACGATACTTCGAAATCGAAATAGTCTATCTATTAAAGTCAAGCAGACATTGGTCTTGACCTTGCTCTTTAGACCCTTTCTCCTTGGGAAATTGCTCTCCATTGTCATTAGCTAAGTATATTTTCGTCCAAGGCTTTAGGTTTCCAATATGTCACTGTCAGTGATACCTTGGGCACAGAATTGAACATCCTTGGGCTTTTGTCTGAGCCTATTCAAGGTTTGCTTTCTCTAACAATGATCTATTTTAGGCGTGACACTGTGTCTGTGTAGCTGAATCTATTCAAAACTACCTACATGTTGTCGGCGTCAGTGCAGGACTATGTAAATGCAAAAAGTACAAAAGGGAAGACCTAATCTTTTGAAGAATTTCGATTTGGCAACTAAAATTGTAACGAGTATTTATATCATCGCTATACAATTATTTAAACAAAAATGTAAAAATAGTACTTTACCTATTTTTGTTTGCATTTCTATAAGAAAGTTTCAGCGTCTCCTCCACAAAACATTTTAAATTTACAAGCGTTTTTGCATATTAATATTAATGACTTTAATACATTTGAGACCAGTCATGAGAGCTTGCAAATATTCAACAAATTTAGGTATTCGAATACATTTGCTGGTGATATTCGAATATTCGAACTTTATTCGAAATATTGTGAAATCTGGAATCAGGGTGACTATCCCACTGTTTTGTCGTGAAATGAAATATACTTATTTTCAATTAGAGATCAATCATTTATTTGCCATAAAGTAATTATACTCTTGCAGTAATAGCGTAGAGTATTTTGTTTAGATAACATTTACTAAACTTATTAATCTTACACATAACGAATATCGCCTTTAAAATAAAAACATATTAATAATTTTGACTTATGTAGTAAATAAAAGACCTATCTATCATTATGTAAAAAATTTAAGAATTTCTGCTGTCTTAAATATCATTAACATAAACAGAAATCAGGAGATCGGTGGCATTAAAAGTTAAGCATTAAATAATAGAAAAAATAACAAAAGAAAACAATTTAACCAAGCTTAATCATACTGTCTGTATTGGTAGCCCTACTGCAGTGTTTGTATGGGAAAATTTAAATGATCAATATCTTTGAAACTACTCAAAGTTTCTCCGTCACAAATTCAGGTTATCATTATCGTCCCCGTCACAAAATCTTGAACACATTTCGAAGGCCGTAGATCATCAGGCAGCGGAGATACAGGTGTCCAGCCATCTTGAACTCAGGTTGGCTGGACTTAAGTTTTTATTGATTTATCGAAAACCCTTACATGTGATGCCATAAATCAAACGTTATTACTGTCACAAATTGCGTCACTAAATGGTAGTAAAGGAACCATATTCGAAAACGCCCCCGTTATTGAGATTCGGAAGTGCCAGCCAAAAGTTTTTTACGTAAATTCACGATGGCTGGACTCAGATTTTTGCATTTTTCTACTAAACCGCTGTATGTATCACAAAACTTTTAGCTCGATGCCTGTCACAAATTTATCTAACACCCAAAATTATATGCAATATTATATTTATATGCAAAAAGTCGTCAAAATCACTTCCGTTACCGAGATTGAGAGACCAGCGAAAAGTGGTTTTTCAAGATGGCTGGACACGTTTTCGATCGATTATCTAAGATTATGTAGCGTCACAAATTCTGAAATAAGGGTGTTTAGCCGTCACATAAAGTGCCCTATTGACCTACTTAAATGCGAGCTATTTTGGAGATTTGTCCAGCCATCTTGAGTCACATGAACATTTTAGGTGATTGCATAAATATTTGCGCGAAGAAAATACTCTCTCACATTCGACACTCGTTTGAGGTATGCAAAGCAAAAAACTTTAGACCCGTTCTAAGTGAACTTGCCTTGGACTCCCTCAATCGATTAACCCCATTTGCATACGAACTGCTGCTTCAAGTTCTTCTTTAATCGATAGATTTGAGGTTGAATTAGATGACAGATGAAATAGTGTCAGTGATTCTTTTTTGCAGCTGTTCCTTGAGACTTCTGCTTTTTTGATGTATTGTATAGATTCGTCTCACTGTTGATGAATTCTCATATCGGTTAAAGGCACATTATCCTTTTCCTCGTCAGAATCGCAACTTTGATTGCTAAAATAATTATTATTATTTTCAACAATGGAATTTTGTAATAATATCATTTCCCGGAGATGTAAAAACTCTAATTGTGGTTGGGTTATGAAGGTATTTTGAAGTACAAACTAAATTAGGTTGTCTGCGCTGTTCAATCCTGTTTTTGCTCTGAGTGAGCGAGTCTTCGGTGGGTTCGGTCACGATGCGTTTGATTAAATACCACAAGTACGAATACAAATAAGACATAAGTACGTAAATTCAGATGATTTAAAAATATTCGAATTTTACTAATATTGAAATGAGGCGAATATTTGATTTTTTTGAATATTCGACTTATAAGCCATAACCATAGTTATAATTAGTAAAATATCTATAGTCCTATACTTAATAACAAGTTCTCATGACAGATTGATGAAGAATTGACCGCTATCGAAATGTTTTATCTTAAAACAAAAACACATCGTTATTTTATCTAAGACTCCATCTAACGGTCAATCGTGCTATTCTTTGCAAACGTGCACTTTAAGCCCAATTAAGGAAAAACATATATAAACAAACCAATTAAGATAAATATCTAGTACCTACATAGACAAATGAAATGGTTGACTTGTGAAAGATGCTATAGCTAAGAAGGAAGTGACTAAAGAGATGACGAGTGGAGGAGTTGTATGGACGAAAGAAACGACCCCAAGTAGATTAGAATAAAGACGGGAACATGGTGGCTTTAAATTGCTTTACACCTTATAACAAGGCATCTTACTTAATACGTAAGTAAGTATTTATCATCAATTTCTTACCACAAACACTCAAGCAGAAATACAACAGCGCAGTCATCTTGTCACTAACACAAACAATATGGCATCCTTCGCGTGCTACCGGCGTTTTATATAAACTATACCAAATTGCTCTAAATGATGTCGCAAAGGAAGCTGCACAATTACCTCCATGTCGAAGCTACAAGAAACGTAAGACACCTGTACTGTAATGACGGTAGGTACTGGCTAATGTTGATTTGTCATGGTTTGAATGCACGCAGAAGTGTTGTTTTGTGCCAGTCACAAGACAAGGGGTAAAAAGTTTGACCCTTGAGCAAAATTATCATGATCATCAGTCTTTTAATGTCCCTACTGCTGGGGCACAGACCTCCTCTAGCAAAACTATACAAATGTCTAAATGCACTTGGCAATGCTTGACAGTCAATCTGCCTAGCCTCTGCCTAGGGGTTGAGGATAAATTCGAAAGGGTTACCTCGCCCCTGGGCATTCAGGGCAGGAAAGGAACAGGGGTGGGTTTTAGTCAGTAAGAGTCTGACACACCCTCCTTCTCTACACTAGAGCGGGTGAAGTCATTGGATGATTTCCTTCTGGAAATCTGCCAAGCCTTTTTCCCAACTATCTTGGGGTCAGCTTCCAGTCTAACAGGATGCAGCCTAATACCACTATTTTACATGGAGCGACTGCCTATCAGACCTCCAAAACCCAGTTACTGGGTAATACGATACCCCTTGGTAAGACTGGTTGTCAGCCTTTCGGGATTCTGACGACCCGTAACGACTGTCAAGGAACCACAATTGACAGCCGGGACGAACGGCTTAACGTGTTTTCCGAGGCACGCAATGCTTGACAGTGATGAATCTAATTAGGTACAGTAAGGTTTGGTTCAGCTGGCAACCTAGCGCAGTCGTCAATGGTGTTTAAATCATCAAGAAGATCTTAAGCATAAGATAGTAGGCACCAGTTCCTATGTGCCCCCACATACAAGTAACGAATCGTTTGTATGTTAATTTATACCAGGTGGTAAAAAGCGTTGTTTATGGCTAAATTAGTCGGTTAATTCTACTTACGTATGTTACAGGTACTAGCCACATTGCATTTGTGAACAATTGATAAAATACTCGGTAATTTTCTTCAAATTAACCCGTCATTTATAAGTTTTCAATGGCCGAAGCAAGCTATGGCAAAAAAAAACTCTGGAATCAATTTAACTAAGAATCATAAAATAGTCAGTCACGTGGTGTTCCCAGGCGGTAACCCATCCAATGCTGACCGATGTTGCTTAACTTCGGTGATCGGACGAGAACCGACGGACGTAGTACGGCCGTTAACGACGATAGAAAACATGTTTATAATCACAGCTGTTATACACCATGCACATACCATGGTTTATAATTGATACAGAATAATAATGAAAATAATTAGCGACTAGATACCTTGCAAAATTCCTTAGCACTAAAAAGCAATTAGGTATAACTAAATCACACAGTGCAAGACCGCTAAGTTTTAAAATTGAAATCGGCGCCATCTACAAACTTCTTCGTGAACTATCAAGGACAATATCAAAAATCTGTTCAAAAGCTTTTACCTGGTTTGGAAGATGGCGCTGATATACTCTTGCACCATCCTATCTTCTGAGCTCGTCGTGCTGTGTTGGCGCTGCCGCTGCGGCTGCTGAAGTGCTGAAAACCTCAAGCGGGGTACCTTGTTGGTAATATTTTCGAGCAGTTTGTGGTTGAAACTCTCGGCTTTTTCCTTGGACAGAGGATAAGCATTAAAAATTTTCGACGCCATATTTTAGATTATTTTTAGTTAGGTTAGTCTTAATTTTTTTGTAAATTGGTATCAACTTATAATTAGTTTGGTGTAAATAAAATATTTGAGTAACCAAAAAGATTTCGCCCAACGTGGGGCTCGAACCCACGACCCTGAGATTAAGAGTCTCATGCTCTACCGACTGAGCTAGCCGGGCTGTATCGAAATGGTTGAAATGACTGTTCACTTGCTGCTGTATAGAAATAATAGCAGCTATTTTTTACCCGATTGCGCTTGGGAGGGTAATATGTTTATCAGCCTAAGAATGTATGTATATTTGTTCCTTTGTGGCGCTTTAGAGGCCAAACGCGTGGGCCAATTCGTCAACTGATTCGTCTTAATTTTTTTATTTTCTTTTAAATTAAGAAATTTCTTAATTTAAAAGAAAAAAAAATAAAATTTGTCGAGGTTTTTGTAGTTTCGGTGGACATTTCAAAGGAATGCAACCACAAACACCGTTTCCGTATGAACCGTTTCATTTTAAATGAAGTGGGGCTTTTAGGTGGAAATTGGAGCTAGGTGGTGTTTCCAGTTTCCAGTATAGACATGCTGGTATCACTGTGAAGGATCGTTTTTTAGCAGCTTTAGGATACTTGACTTCTTTTTAACCGACTTCGAAAAAGGAGGAGGTTATCAATTCGGATGTTTGTATTTTTTTTTTTTTTTTTTTATGTATGTTCGGGCATAACTCCGTCATATATTGACAGATTTGCAAAATTCTTTTTTTGTTCGAAAGGGGTTTATTCCGAACTAACTTTTTAACAAAAAAATAGAACCGACTTCCAAAAAAAGTGCAAAATAACTTTTATTTCGGAAGTCGGTGTCAAAAAACACAGACACAAAACAGGAACACCGACTTCCGAAATAAAAGTTATTTTGCACTTTCTTTGGAAGTCGGTTCTATTTTTTTGTAAAAAAGTTTTTATTTTTCACTTTTTAGTTGTGTTTCCCCATTAAACTGTGTTAACAATTCATAGACATACGATAGCAGCAATCGCGGTTGATTTGCTGTCAATTTTTGAAGAGTTCCGTTGTCTGTCTCCGAAACCCATAATCAGATCTTTTTGAAATTTAAATGGGACCATTTCGGAATAAACCCCTTTCGAACAAAGAATTTTGCAAATCCGTCAATATATGACGGAGTTATGCCCGAACATACATAAAAAAAAAAAAAATACAAACATCCGAATTGATAACCTCCTCCTTATTCGAAGTCGGTTAAAAAAGTGCAAAATAACTTTAATTTCGGAAGTCGGTGTCAAAAAACAAAGACACAAAACAGGAACACCGACTTCCGAAATTAAAGTTATTTTGCACTTTTTTTGGAAGTCGGTTCTATTTTTTTGTAAAAAAGTTTTTTATTAGATTAAAAGAGACCAAAATGAAGTGTTTACATTTTTAGGGTTCCGAATTTGCGAACGAAAAATGGAACCCTTATAGGATCACTCGTGTGTCTGTCCGTACATCTGTCTGTCTGTCTGTACATCTGTCTGTCAGTCTGTCTGTCCGTCTGTCCGCCTGTCACAGCTAATTTGTTCCGAATGTAGTACCTACTCGACCGATTGAGTTGAAATTTGGCACACACATGAACATCTGTGACCCAAATACGGACATGTAATGTAAATAAATGAATTAGAAATATGGAGGTCACTTTGGGGGTGCAAAACAGAAAAATAAAAAAATAAAAGTTTTTCAAACTGTACCGTACTGTGCTACATAATTTAATTAAGTATGTCAAATAAAAGGACTTATTGTAAGGATTTCAAATTTTTTTTTTTTTTTCATAATTCCATAATGTAGGTACTTACTTACTTACTTATAGTTTTTAGGTTATTTTAGAAATGTATCAAAATGTAGTAATATGTGAAGTAGGTACATAACTTTAAGTAGGTTTTTCAGTTTAAACCTGAAAAAATATGATTTATTCGGTACCCTTTTAGTCCGACTCGCTCTTGCCTTTTTTTTAACTAATGGTGTAATTTTTTTTTTGTGTTCCAAAAGTAATTCCACCAAAATTATAACAAAGCTTGACAGAAGTCAACACTTTTTTGACGTTATTTAAGAATCAATTAACTCAGTACACTAACACAGCTACTTTATTACTCTGAATAAACAATGTGAAGGGAAATTTATGTTTTGGTATTAGTAGCTGTAACAAAACTAGATACCAATTACCTAGGTTAAAATTAAAATTTAAAACCCAACGCCTATAAGAAAAGCGAACAATTAAGAAAAACTTATTTACAAAAAATAGCACCAACTTCTTTTTTCAAAATTAGTAGGTACCTACGCCATTCCATTTTACAAAATTTTGGTGACAAGATTATTTTTTGTAAGTAGCTTTTTTCATCCACTAAGACAGTATACTTAGTATTCGTCCAACTTCCAAACTGACAAATAAGTAGGTGTGACGATTGTGGTCACAGCCTAATCTTAGCGGGTCTGTACTAGCTTGCTACTATTATAGTCATCTGTGGTCTGTACCGGCCTTCAACTGGCTAAATGATAAATGATAAATGATGTTTATTCAGTAAATAGGTTACAAGGAACACTTTTACACGTCAATGTTTTTTGTCAGTTTAAGCTAGATGAGGCCGGTGTTTCCTAGCTGACTACCTTGAGAAGAAACACCGAAACAAACTCAGAGGTCAAAGTCTCTTTTATTGTTCAAATCCATACAATGTGTACTGGTTAAATCATATGAGAACCATGTAGGTACGTTTATGTCTGGGATGAGCTTTATGAAGAAAGCAACACACGAATTCGAGTGGACCTGTCCAGACAGTGCAAGCATTTGTCAGTCATCGCGAAGCTCAACTCAGAACTTTGAGGAGCTCAACGAACCGACGAACAATACCAAAGTAAGGACATTTGAGTAGGCCGCAAAAATACTCAAACTGCCAGACAATCATAAAATCTACATGAATATAACGACATACATAGTTCTCGCATTCACATTATTCTATATGAGGACCATGCAGCTTAGTGTCTGTAGTGGTCTTTTGATTTGAAGAAAAAACCAAACATATTTGAGTGGACCTGTCCAGTCAGTGCAAGCATTTGTCAATAGTCGAATAGCTCAACTTAAAAACCACTAAGGAGCTGAATGACATGACGAACAATACCAAAGAAAAGACATTTGGGTAGGCCGCAAAAGTACCTACTCAAACTGTCAGACAACGTTGAAAATTACTGTAAAAAGGAGGAGAAAATAATAATAATAACCCACATAGTCCTCACATTTACAATAATTAAGTAATAAAAAAAAATATAATATAATACTTTACAAAGTAAATATTTGTGTCAAACAAAATAGTAATCATAATATGTCAATCAAAAATAAATATAATACTTAACAAAGTATTCAAGTCAAAAAAAAATAATAATAATAAAATGTCAATAAAAAAAAATAAAAAAATATAATATAATACTATATAAGTATTCATGTCAAAAACGAATATTAAAATAAATATATATAAAAAATTTCATCAGTAAGTAGTACATATGAAAACAATGGCTCATGTATATCATTGAAGCAGCTCAATCCCACGCCTTTTTATCCTCAAGAAAGTCATTAATTGTGTAAAAAGCTTTCTGGCATAGGCTGGTAAGATTATTGGAGAGTTATTGGAGAGCCGTTTGAATTTAGAAGGTGTAGGCATCACATTTGTTTTAGGGATCAGTTCAGCTTGCCCGGCCGAAGTGGGCACTTATGTGATTTTCTGATAAAACCCAATATAATATTATTTAAAACGCCCTCAGCTCTTTTCCTTATCCGCCTGTACCAAGTTATTGTTATATGCACCCCACTCTCGCGTTGCCAGCGAGTCGCTAAGCTACGAGACATCCCCCGAGCTTCGAAGAACGTCCCAGGATCCCTGCAGGCCGTACTGGTGCCTTTGGGTCCTACAGTACCATATACCCCTAAAAAATATTCACACATCTTCCACACAGTTATAAAAATCATTAAGTGGCCTAAATTATTGTCGACTTGACAGTAGCTGCGCGCAGTTGTAGGTACTCGCAGATAACTTCGCACACGCCATTAAGTTTGACGAATACTATATATTTGGCGAATTGGCTTCAATTCGCCAAATATATAGTATTCGCCAAACTTAAAGAAGACCACACACGAACGTGAAGAACCACAGGTCAAAGAGAAGTGTCAGGCTTTTACCCAGGAGTAGGACAGTTTCAGGCTAAATAAAAATTTAAAAAAGTTTATTACAAATAAGCGTCTCCAAATAAACTTATTCCCTTTAGTCACAGTCACAGCAAACAAAACCATGTCTCAGAAGTCATGAATTCATGATATCTTGGCAAGCACAAAGACATCCCACAAAGAACTAACTCTCTTCCGGGCACTCCGGGCAGATAGCAACATGTTTGCCCCTGTTTGCCCGTGGATATTGCGCGCTCAAAGCTCAAAGCTACGCTGTACCTCCTAGGGGGATTGCACACAGTATTTGAGATATATAGAGTAACTTGAAACGTCAAACGGACCTTATTTGACTTGGTTGATGGTATGGTTTGGTTTGTGCGATTGTGAGGTCATTAGAGTTTTTATTTTCCGATGGAGGAAAATTGTGTCGTACCTAGTAACTACTACATAAGTTTTATAAAAGTGTGTCGCCAGAGATCTAGTAACCAAGGCTCGGAACCGTTATTTAAAATAACGTTTATAAAACGGTTAGAACAGTTCTTTGTATAACATTTTCGTTCGGAACGAAAACGAAATGAGAACGCTTTCAACAGCCGGCTTATTTCGCAGGGCGCAGCCGCGCTCAGCGTGCGGCGACAACTGAACGTAAATATCGTAGTATCGCACCATTCAAAAGTAAAAAAAAACGGTAAAAAACGTTTAAGTAATCGAAATCGATTTAAATGTTCTTTTTCAAAAACGTTGTTTATAACGTTCCGTTCGAACGTAACCGAAACAAATCGTTTCTTAGGTAAACAAAAGACGAAACCGTTTCAAAAAATATACCGGTATCCGAGCTGCTAGTAACTACTTTACTAATGCAATTACCTAAATACGTGAGCAGATATCTAAATCTACCAATACACTCACAGCCTTATTTATAAAACTCACTAACCCTAGGCTTAGTTTAAAAACTGATTAGCGGATTCTAAATTCAAAATAACATATTTCTCATCCAACAAATCCAACTGTATAATTTATTATATTAAAAAGCGGGCGAACACGGAATTTGACTTAGGAAGAGACGAAAAAGAAAATTTTCTTCTTTTTTCAAAATTGTTTGAAAAAAGGAGGCGAAAACGGAAAATATTGTGGCTGGTTTAAGAGTCACGCTGACTGACGGTCCAATATGTATGATTTTCATATGAGCGTTTCAGAATTACATGAAGCTGTCGATGCTGACGGTGGTCAACTCACTCGTCGCGGCGATGATCAGCATGACTCTAAAACCAGCCTATATTTGCCAAAAAAAAATTCAAAAACCCGATTCACGCGTTTTAAACCGCTATTACTATTACCCAAGGTCTTTAGACCTGTGGCAAGGTTTACACACCCGGAACATGACAAAGTCTGTAGTTACACGATGGCCGACTGTCAACGGGGCTTGACAGATGTTGATATAGGACAAAACCTTCTCTAAATTATTAATCAGCATTTTACCGCCCAAAAAAAGCGTAGGTAGATGTCTTCTTCCGGGTAGAAAATGTTGAAATAAGAAGCTGCTTAACAAGGTTATTTGTTTTTAGAAATAAGTCCTTAGGTTGGTTGGAGATTGCAGCCAGTAGTTGCCTTTTATATTATAAGCATGTGGTCAACGTTTACTTCTAAGCCCGTAGACACTGTATATATAAATATCAAAAAGTACCTTAGCAGATCAGCACAAATATTTGGTTAATTAGAAAATTGCCTACCTGCCATCCCATAATTCCTAACGAAACACAGGCACACCATATAAAAAGTCCAAATGTGAAAACAACTAAAAAAGTTCCAAACAAGTCCCTTTTCAAGCAGTCTGTTGCAGTTAGTGGCAGATATTTTAGTTCAATCATTGATTAGATGCCACCAACTGCATGACTGCTTGAAAAGTGACTTGTTTGGAACTTTTTAGTTCTTTTATAAAGTCGGATTTTTTGAAAATATTTTTATTTTTATTTTCTACGTTTTAGTGAGTTATATTTTTGGAATCGCCTCCTCCAACCCTTAATTTTGATACCCCACTTAATATAGTTCGTCGACATTTTCCTTTTCTTTTTCACAATATGACGTTTGGTTGTCGCCATATTGTATTTTGATTACTGTCATGTCTTTAGTAGCACTTGCAAGAAGACAAATCAATTAACGTAAGAAATATCAAAATCAGCCCACGCGTTACATATACGTGATAGTTATATAAGCTGATAAACACATTACCCTCCCTTGCGTCGCGCGGTAGGGTAAAAATAACCAAACATATCTTCTTTCACACGACAGGGAATAGGTACTTCAGGTATGTACAATATACACAGTACACAGGGTACACTATACACAGGGTACTTCAGGTATGTACAATGATTATGGAAAGTGAAACCGTAAGAAAAGTTGTGTTTTTCTTATGGTAAACAGGGGAGGGGTGCGGGTGACGCTTTCAAATTACCAAGATGCTGTGCTAGTTTCGTACGTTTCGTACAGTACACTGGTACAGTCGGCACGGAAAATGTTGTAGGAAACTTTCTACGGTTAGTGAGGACGTGGAAAAATAAAGGACGCAAGCTTCGACTTAGGTCACGAAATTAAAACCAATTTTCGAAAATGTAATGAATGCTAAAAATACAATACATTTGAAGTTCTGATGATATTTTGCTGTAGGTACTCAAAACGGTGAAGAAAAACATCGTGAGGAAACCGGCATGTCTTATAACCAAAAATTCTAAGACATGTGACATCCACCAACCCGCATTGGGCCCGCGTGGTGGATTACGGCCCACACTCTCTCACAGAGAGGAGGCTTGTACCCCAGCAGTGGGGACATTAAAAAGGCTGATGATTATGATGATAATGACACATACATACTTAAGTTAAACATTATCTGCAACTAGAATTCAAGTGCTATCGACAAAATAATATACTTAGGCAATGTATAAGTGAATAGTATGAAACTATATGTACCTTACTTAAGTATCTACTGTTTGCATACTGAGTAAATCTGAATTTTAAGATAATTGGATAGTCCCTACATAGTTCTCATGATAAATTTGACCAAGAAAAAACTTTAAAACAGAATAACATCCGAGTTTGTTTCGGTGTTTCTTTTCGAAGTAGTCATGTAGGAAACACTTACTCGTACCTTATCTATTCTTGACGTGTAAAACATAACAATAGCCCCGGGTAGACTGAAGAGCTGGAAGAGCTTCCTTCGCTGCACATATGCCATCCAAGACCAGCCACCTACAGTGAGAACCAAATTTTGGGAAGAACTTCACCATCCACCTCCTGACTTCCTTAAACCCCAGGAACACCTACCACCTGGACGGGAACTGGAGTGGCCTATATGGAAAGCACTGAATCGGCTGCATAGCCAGGTAGGCCGCTACAACTTGGCAAAATGGGGGGTTGGGTTTTATAGACTCGTCTGATACCTACCCAATGTGAGTGCGGTGCGGTCCGGAACATGGCCCACATACTGGAATGCCCCAAGTGCCCATACTCTTCACAATGGAGGACCTGATGAACGCTACAGACGCTGCAATTGATGTGGCCAGCTTCTGGGTTCAAAGTATTTGAAAGTTAGGGAACCATCGATTCGAAAGAAGATGTGTGAAAGTGTCTGTGTTCAAACCAATTAGAGAACAAGATAATTTAGGTCTAGTGAACAAACAATAGATCAATTTATTTTCTTTAATTTCAAATTACGATCGACTTAGGTACGAGTAGATATCAGCTTCTGCCAGCAGCTTCGCCCGCGTGGAATTAGTACTTCCCCTATTATAAATTATAGCCTATGTGCTATTACAGACTATAATCTATCTCTGTGCCAAATTTTATCCAGATCCGTTCAGCTGTTCTGGTGTGATTGAGTAACAAACTTTCATTCTTCCAAACTTTCGCATTTGTAATATTACTACCTGGATGACCGAGCTTTGCTCGGTTTCAAAAAGACGTTTTCTAAAAATTAAACCTTGCTAGATCGATTTATCGCCCCCGAAACCCCGGGGCATACTAAATTTCATGAAAATCGTTGGAGCCGTTTCGGAGATTCAGATTATACAGGGTGTAACGGAAAGGTGTGGTCATATTTTAAGACCGGTTCTGAACATGGAACTGAACAACTTTCTCTAAGAAAAAAATGAAAATTTTGAAAAATAAAATTGCACTTTCCATACAAAGTTATCATCAGCTGATCAATATTTGTATGGGAGGTAAAAGAGAAATTTGAGAATTTCCTGTTCTTTTCTTGAATAAAGTTGTTTATATTGATGAGCAAATGCAGTTCTTGAAAGATGACCACACCTTTCCATTACACCCTGTATATACTACAAGAATTGCTCGTGTAAAGGTATTAGATAAATAAATAATAAAATAATAATATTAGTGGGATTATAAGTAGGATTATAAACTATTTACTGCTTTTACGCTACGATGCGTAAAAGATGCGCATCCCTGGTGCGTAGAGTACGTGGCAGCGCCAACAGCATCCTTAGCATGATTGCTAGTCGGCTGGACTGCGATTACATCGGTCATTGCTGCGCCATTTGTCATGGAATGGCGAGGTAGTGATAGATGGGTTTACTGTCTTTTTTTTTGTGTTTGGTTGTGGGTAATTTTAAGTATTATTAACACTAGTCTATAAGAACATTGTTACTAACAAAATGGACGTCATCTCTGGTCTGAAATAAAAATTATATTATATTATTATTATATTATAAAGAACTCTCTGTGGGCCCAGATATTTCTTCACTCAGTGTACAACCGGTGTTCACAGTACACCAATACGGCTGATGCAAATGGCGCGCTCGCAATCAGCGAAGTGGGCCCACACCGTCACAACTTACCTGTACCTCTCTAACGTGCTCTAAGCTAAATATTGCATATATGCTAAGTTTTTCAAGGAAAACACTTACGGACCGTGGGCCACTTTCCATTAGGTACCGGTCGAATGAGATTCCGGCAAGTGCTATTGATATCCTTTACGTGTTCAATTAGTTAATGCTAAAAGGATAGTGGGAAAGATACGAAGTAGGTACTCCAGGTATTCGGACCTAAGTATCTGATGAGTAATGAATTTAAAAAGATTACAGTACTTACCTAGTTACCAAGGTTTTTTACCAATATGTGAAACTAATGTTGATTGTTAGAATTATGAACCTGAAGTAAGATGAATTGGAAAAATAAAATATGCACGTCAAATTTTTTAAATATTTGTTATATTTTATTTTATTTGTGACTTACAAAAAAAATAAAAATGACACAACAAATAAAAATCAGTAGAAAAGTCTACTGATTTTTGTTCCTCTTTATATAGACCTGCTAACACATTTTTATCTCAAAAACCTTGGTACCTTTCTTCATAAATCTCAAATCTTGATGAAAACGTTCACCATGGTCATCGCTTTGCTAAATTACAGGTTTTTATAAGCCCTGCAGCCCATCTCAATTCACATGTAACTCCAGGCACCCAATTTTTATCAAGATTTGCCACCGAGATTTGGAAGTATTGGAAATAAACCCGTTTTACGGCTTCAGTGATTGGTCTCTGCTTAGTTGACAGAATAATTTTTAACTATCTTGAAATTATTTGAAATGTAACAAAAATTTCTTAGCACATTAATAGCGAATGATAACCGGGACACGACTATCAAGATAGCCTAATCAAAGAAAAAAAAAGAAAACAATGTGAGCAGGTGTATAAATTAACTTTTAACGATTACGTCATACACACGGCTTAAAAAAGGAGCTTTAATTTTACAAATGATGGAGAAGTCTGCTGACTCCAATATTCTCTATTGATGAGCGTCTCCCTTATTTTGCGATAGATTTCTCAGCAAGAGCCCAACTCGACAAAAAGTTGTTATGCAAAGCTTCTTACTTACATTAATATAAAATATTTAAACTCTTGAGGTGCAGTGGTGGCCCAGTGGTAACGGCCACGACTTACAAGTTTTAGGTCGTGAGTTCAAACCCAGGTAGGCGCTTAACTTTGTGTAAATTATTTCATCACCAGTGCTCTCAAAACGGAGAAGGAAAACATCGTGAGGAAACCGGCATGTCCTATTATAGAACCAAAAATTCGAAGACATGTGACATCCACCAATCCGCATTGGGCCCGCGTGGTGGATTACGGCCCACACCCTCTCACAGAGAGGAGGCCTGTGCCCCTTTTAGTGGGGACATTAAAAGGCTGATGATGATGATGATAAACTTCTGAGGTAGCAAGAGCATAATAAAAAAATAACTTAATACCGAAAGAACCACAACAAATTAAACACGGAACCTTCTTATCAAATAGTTACCAATTTACACACAGTAAAACTATTAAAAATTTTGACAGCTGATCAGAGCGCGTTAATTTATTGATAACTTTTTCATACTTTGCTAACAAGGCAAAAAATATCGGCATACACAAAGCGCTGAGGAATTTATAGCATGCAAAATAACTGACTTGTATGTATGTACTTATAGGTACCTGGTTATCAAGCAGTCACGATTGGGACAAAAAATACGGACACAATGTAAATTCAATAGGAGATAAACTGGCGGCTTCTTCTGAGAGCATCGCTGTGTAGTCTCCATGGTTTGGGAATTAGTTTGGACAGTACTAACTCACGTGTTTATCATTTCAGTAGAACTTCAATAGCCGGGATTATGTAATTACATAATCCCGGCTATTCCATATGGGTAATTACATATACAACTTTATGTAATTACCCATATTAGCAAATAAATGATTTTGAATTGATTGATTTCTTTACGCCAGGTCAAAGAAAATTCTTATTGAATTGAATATAACGTAAAATAACTCGGGATTATAAATAGCAGTGAACACCCCCTATTCCATACAATAATAGTAATAATCTAATACCTTTAAACGAGCAATTCTTGTATACATGTATATGTAGGTATATAAATAATCTGAATCTCGGAAACAGCTCGAACGATTTTCATGAAATTTAGTAAGCAAGGGGTGTCGGGGGCGATAAATCGATCTAGCTAGCTTTCATTTTTAGGAAACGTCGTTTTACCCAACAAAAAAACCGAGGAAAGCTCGGTCATCCAGGTACTTTCTATAACATGGGATGGAACATGGGGGTGTTCACTGCTGGACATAGGTCGCCCTTAAGCTCAGACACATCCACCCATATCCGCAATATTGCTCTGAATAACATTAAGGTGGATAACAGGAAGCTCCAGGATAGCCCGCGAAATTCAAATTTTCTTACGTTTTTTGCAATTTGCAGAGTGTCAGGTTGTATCTTGGTCAAAATTTGATTCGCGGCCGTAACAAGTATGTATTTATAGAATTATAATCATTAAAATCTTCAATATAACTCTCTCAGTTAGAATTGATTCCAAATGTAAGTATTTCATGAAATCATGACATTTGGTATCAATTCTAATTAATAGAGATATATTAATGATTGTAATTCTTCAAACCTTAACGGACGAGGCTCTTTCAAAATTCTATAGATGTATCGTGTTTTAAGTAAATACACTGAAAGCTTTAAAATCAAATAGCGTCAAGTTACTCCAGAAATACTATTAAAACATCGTTCTAAATTAAAGGCGATGCAACAATCAATTTTACAGTATGAAAATTGAAACTGGAAACTGCCGGTAATAAGGCTTCCGGCATTAATTGAAATATGACAGGAGGGTACAGCTACAGCCCGAACCACAGTGTCGGGGAGGCACGGTGATAATATGCGTAGTAAATTATTATAAATTATTAGTTCACAGGTGGCTCTACCACCCATCGCTGTAACATAATCCCCTATTTTCTACACCCTAAACTCGTGCGGAAATGTTATCTCCAGGTTGGATTGAAAAAACAATATTAGTATTATTTTGTAACAATGTGAGAATGATGTCGGTTCTGAATGAGACGAAGAAAGAGCGCATACGGTTTCTGAATTAAGAATTTGAAGATGAGAACTTGTGTTATTATATATATACTAGTGACCCGTCCCAGCTTCACACGGGTACAAATTATTCACCAAAACCTTCTTCATAAACCATTCTGTCTATTAGTGAAAACCTCTTCATAAGAATATCCGTTCATTAATTTTTGAGTTTATCGCGAACATACAGACAGATGCGGTGGGGGACTTTGTTTTAAAATAATGTAGTGATGAAGCTTAACAATTTGAAGCATTAAATAGAGTTTCAAACGTCTTCTCAAATTCTCAATAAGTACATATAACGGGTGTTAGTGGTAGTCTATATGTTACATAGTCTATATGTAACATATAAATTAGCCAAAGAAAAAATTAAAAAAGACACTGAAGCGTCGGAGCAGACGAATGAGTAACGTTGGTTTTGTAGCGACATCTATGAAACCGCACACGAACGCGCAAGCAGAGTTCTCCGCGCGATTTGAACATATACAACAGTCCGAAATCAACCATCGGGCAGTTGCCCGGACCAGACACAACACTCGTCTGGTCGGAGGATCCTCCCTTTTCAATGGAGGTTTGTAGGACTTTACACCCTGTTCCGCATTCCTCCAAAGTTTCAACCTCGGACCAGAACCGAAGTGCAGTTTTTCAGTATCTCAGTTGGATTGTTGATAGTTAAGAAACATTTATTTATTTATTTTATTTAACAATTAACCCGTCAGCTACCGTAAGGCCCTTTCGGACCGCGAACACGGAATACGGACCACTTCCCGTAAGGCCCTTTCGGGCCGCGGGTGGCACGCGTTCTTTCAACCTCTATGATTACATAACGAAACGTCATATTCCTGTGGAAATTTTTACACACTCGGAGCGTGATAGTATCGTACTTTTACAAACATTTCCATAGAGAAATACTGTTTTGAAAAATTAAAAAAAATGTTTTTATTTGCATGTTTATGTTTGTCAACGGCGGACGACAATTTGTTGATATTGTGTGTTTTAATTAGTTTCGTGTTTGTTTATGTGATATGTTGTGTTTATATATTCATTACTATGTTGTTATTACGTCATTATAACATCGTTTTAGATAAATATTTTTATTGTTCACACATACAATAAACAGACAAATCTAGAGGAAATTGAAAAATAAGTACAATGGCAATGCTTATTTCCAAAGAAATCTCTTCCGGCATACATGCGAAAGCAGAGATGGAAAAAAAGAGAAGTAGACACCGTGTGTAAGAGTAGTTGGAAAAATAAATACAAAAAAAACTATTAAATAATAAAATATAACATACGAAGTAAAAAATTAAATATACTAGCTCATACACAAACATAATATAGGTCATCAAAAAAAAATACCTAATAAGCTAGTACAACTCTGTATTATCCATCGCCTTTCTTTTCGCACAAAACTCAATGTTTTTCCTTTATACGTGACATTACTCTTCCCGTGAAATTCAATTTCCTCAACACGAAATGTCATGTGAGTAATGGAAATTGCTATGGTTCATTTTCCTAGTGAATGACTTGTCATTTTCGTGTGTTTCTATTTCGTTAGATTTGTGTAAGAAATATCAACAACTAGAATTAAAAGGACAACTTTTTAGGGTTGCGTACCCGAAGGGTCCAAACGGAGCCCTATTGCTGTCAGTCGGGTGTCCGTCTCTCCGTCCGTCGTCTGTCACACAGGTTTTACAGCCAAACGGTTAGAGCTACAGTCTTCAAATTTTTACAGTATAAGCATGTTGTTGACCCAAAGCCATATAAATAGTCAAAAACACATTTGGTACGGAACCCTAAATGTGTAAAGTCCGACACTTAGTCGGTTTTTTATTATTATTGGTAGGCTTGCGTTTGATCACTACCTCACCTGATGGTAAGCGATGATATGGTCAAAGATGCAGCACCCTTGCCTAGAACTCCTAGAAGTAACCTATTCATTCTTGATATAAAGACTCCTAGGTAGTAGCTATCAGGAACACGCATACTCTGACAGGATTTACAGGACACTAGTTAGTAGTTATTAATGTGATTCATTTGACTTCTTACGCAGTTTTTCCACAGTTAATATAAAAATTAGAACTAATTTACTAAGAAGCGTTTTGTTGGCTTCGCTCCTGAGAACCATAACTAAGTATAATCAGCCTATAATGTTCCCACTGCTGGGACTCAGGCCTCCACTCTAGGAGAGGAAATGTCCACCACGCGGGCCCAGTGTTGCTTGTTTCCTGAGAGCCAAAAACATCTAAAGGAACCGTGCGTTTTTCGGGATATAAAGGAGCCTAAGGTACTATGCGATAGTGATAGGTAGCTGTAACTTTTATACCAGGTGGTCTTTAGATGAATCAAGGGTATTTATTTGACTCAATTTTACTTTTTTTACTTTTGGATCAAAAAGTAACTTTATCCAAAATTTAAAATTGAAAGTCCATTTCAAATCCGTTCAAAATTAAGCAAGTTAGAAACCTTTCAAATCTTGTGGAAAGGGAAACCGGCCAAGTACGTGTTGGACTTCGCACATTCAGGGTTTCGTACCACATAAGGGAAATCTATATTTTGGTATAATTATGTTAGTAAAACATACGTAATAATAAAAATCTTCATCAAATTTAAATTTTCAAGAAATTTCTTCGAAACAAAATTTTATGACAGACTACGGACAGACAGACAGACAGACACGTGAGTGACAGCAATAGGGCTCCGTTCGGACCCTTTGGGTACGGGACCCTAAAAAAGAACAAAATGGCGACCGATATGAGGTAAGTGTACCCGACTAAAAAAAAAACATGTACTTTTTCACTTTTCAAGCAGTCAGAGAGCCTAGTGTGAGTTTTTTAACTCACTCGAACGCGATTGCGTAAACGTTCGATTATGTCAAATTGTATAAAAAAAAGAGGTAACCCGTTATTGTCGCCAGGTGGCGCTTATACTGCGAGTGCCAAGTGCCAAGTGCGAGTTTTTTAACGAACTCGATCGCGTTATTAAAGTAAACGAACGAACGAAACGAACAAATTTAAATTTTCAAGAAAATTCTTCGAAACAAAATTTTGTGACAAACTACGGACAGACAGACAGACAGACAGACTGACAGATGGACACGTGAGTGACACCAATAGGGCTCCGTTTGAACCCTTTGGTTACGGAACCCTAAAAACAATTTTCCAATACCTTCTAAGTTTAGAGACAACAATTTTTTAAACGCATTCTTTTACCTAATGCAACATCAAGCAAGGAAAAGTATTCTTTAAACCATGCTAATGAAAACCCAATTTAACCCTCTCACACTCGGCTTAAAGTGCACTTTAAAAACCAATGAGTCAGGGATGACTAATCCTGCATATAGCGAACATCCGTGCGCACCCTACTCGCGAAGAGGGCGGGTCAAAAGTTATTCACTTATAACAAGTTATCTGTCAAGTTGAAAAGTAAGCTTGAAGCTTTGGACAGTATTCATTTAGTGGCTAGTGTATCTTGGGCTCTCGGGTGGTTATTGCAAGGTGGTTTCCAAAATAACTAGCGAAATTTCTGTTAGTAGGTTTCTAAAGATAAAACACGTCGTAGACGCCGAGTTGCTAGCCAATCGGTTTTCTATCGATTACATTTTGAGGAGTGTGCGACGGAATTGCATAATTTCATCAACGGACCACAAGACGTACGACGAAGTGCCACCGGTTCATGGTGGACATCCCACCCATACGCACAAAGCGTTTTGAGAAAACATTCATTGTGCGTACAGCTAGGGAGTGGAATTCCCTACCGGAGTCTGTGTTTCCTGATAGCTACAACCTGGGAGTCTTTAAGTCAAGAGTGAATAGGTTACTTCAAGGCAAGCGTGCTCCATCTTCGACCACATCATCGCTTACCATCAGGTGAGATAGTGGTCAAACGCGTGCCTATCAACAATAAAAAAAAAAATGAATTTTAATATGTATAGGTAAATGTGGATCCCCATTTCGCCACCGTTCAAGTTATTATGGCTGGGTATTGCCTTAGTGCTTAGATATTGTCGGCAAAGCCTTTGATGTAATAGAACAAGTACCCACCTACATTTATAGTGTGAGATAAGTATCAGCTACATTGTTATTGCCCGATATTTATGAGCAAACATTGGACTCTCGACACGTTATTAATTTCATTATGTTTTTTCTAATTGAAGTTTTGGCGGTACTTGTGAAGCTTGAGAAGTGTTCCGAAATTGGTATGTAGTATTAATTTAATTAGGTTTTTATATCTGGAGTTTTTCAGTAGCAGCTCGGAGTCTAAATTTGTGCTCGGGCGACCATAGAACGACTTTCTCGACTACGACTTCAACATAACTTGCGCAATGTGACTGTGATACACTTCTGCCTAGCCCCTCGGCGAATAGAGACGTGATGTTATGTTTAAATATTGTTAACGTTATATACAGGGCCAACCCGGGCCTGCGGACGGCGAGTAATGGGTAGCATCCGATCAGCACCAGGTCGACGTCGAGAGTCGACGGCGCGTAGTGTTCCACGCGCGCCTCAAAGAGTTGTCAGCAATAACGACGGGGCCCGTCATGGCCGTTGCCTGCCCAGGGGTTGAGGATAAATTTTAAACAGAGTTACCTCGCCCCTGGGCACTCAGGGCAGGGAAGGAACCGGGGTGGGTTTTAGTCAGTAAGAGTCTGACACGCCCTCCCGCTCCACCCAGACCGGGAGATGTCATTGGATGATTTCCCACCCCACAATAAAAAAAAACATTCAGGGCCACATTTATTTTAAAAAAATAAGCATGTGATTAGCAACACTGATTAGCGGGTTCTTTATCATTTTAAAATTTTTTAGAGAGAATTTGAATTTAGAATCCACTATTCAGTATTTACAAAAAATAACAATCAATAACATGTGGATTATTTAAATTATTAAACTTCTAAACATAATAATAACATTTTGTTACTCATCGATATCATTACTAAGCATACGGGTAGCGATATTTATAAAATATATCTAATAAAGTCTTATGTTCATTATTCGGTATAATACATAGATTTCGTTGAGGGACTTAGCTTACCCCGGCCTGCGGACGGCGAGTAGTGGGTAACTCGCCGCCCGATCAGCACCAGGCCCGAGAGTCGACGGCGCGTAGTGTTCCAGGCGCGCCTCAAAGAGTTGTCAGCAAAGAGAAGGGGCCCGTCATGGCCGATGCCTGCCCGGGGGTTGAGGATAAATTCGAAAGAGTTACCTCGCCCCTGGGCATTCAGGGCAGGGAGGAACAGGGGTGGGTTTTAGTCAGTAAGCTCCACCTTAGAGCGGAAGAAGTCATTGGACGAATTCCCACCCCCCCAAAAAAAAAAAAAAGGGTCTAAGCTTTAGTACAAATCATAAACTAACCGTTAAAATTTCTTTAATATGTAGGTCTTCTAGTGTTGAATCCAATTAATCTACCGTTCATTTAATCAAGCAAATCCAACTTTTACTTATTGCGTTATAATAACATAAGTAAACCGAATAATCAAATAAAATGACCATCACCGTGATATATTCAATTAAATCCAACAAACGCGCCGCAGAGTAAGGTCACCAACTTCACAAGTGGCTACGACGGACAATCCCAAAGGTTAAATAAAATATTACAAATAAAAGAAATCACTCACAAGTCTGGCCGTCCACTTACGAGTACGTTCGATAATCACGATCGTGTTTAGATAAAAAAGAAAAGAAACAATAATAACAAAATAAACAAGCCCGTAATCACCTGATGTCAGACGAATGAGGAGTAGGGTGACCAAGCAGCGGTGCAGTGCTCTTAATTATAAATACTGAAATATTTTGTTACGTATACAAACACCCGGTTCTGAATTGAGATTTTGAAGTTAAGTACGTAACTATTTATTTTTTAGGATTCCGTACCCAAAGGGTAACTAACGGGGCCCTATTACTAAGACTCCGCTGTCCGTCTGTCTGTCAGCGGACTGCATCTCACGATCCATAATACGAGTAGCTACACTGTTAAAATTTTCACAGTGTATTTTTCAATACGTATTTTTGTTTTTATCAATGTGTTTTTTTGTTGCCGCTATAACAACAAATAATAAAAATAAATTAAAATTAAAGGGGGTTCCCATGGGGAAATTTCAAATGTCTACCTATTACGGATCATGCCCAAAAAAAAATACCAAAAAAACGCGGTTCTAGAAACGCGGATTGTTTTGTTTTTCAGTACGGAACCTTTTGTGTGCGAGTCCGACTCGCACTTGGCCGGTTTTTTTATTAGCGGCAAGCAGAGCCGACTTCGAATTTTTTTCCAATGTCTAAACGAAATTAGAAAAGCAAGTGTGCAGACATATGCCTGGGGGTAGCGGATAAATTCCAAAACCTCGCCCCTGGGCACTCAGGGCAGGGAAGGAACAGGGGTGGGTTTTAGTCAGTAAGAGTCTGACACGCCCTTCCGCTCCAACCTAGAGCGGGAGATGTCTTTGGATGATTTCCCACACCACAAAAAAAAAGGCTGCTGCTAGATAAGGATTTCGTAGTAAATAGGTTTTGAAGCCACACTTAAGAAAGTTTACGACGCCTAGCAATTGGCTCTCTAAAAGTTCTTGCAACACTTGTTAAAGCCAGTCGAATCCATGAATCGAAACTGAAGATTATTCATGGTCATACTACTTTTCACTTCAAAATCAAACCACGAGTTTCGTCATGACATGACATATGAGCGAGCGACGTCCAAAATACATATAATATTTTATTTAAATGATTAACTGTTTAAGCACTTACGATTTAGTAACTTTTTAACAGTTTTTTTTTTCGAGTTTTGACAGTAATGACATTTTAAGAGGACAAAATTATTATTGATCGACGTTAAGTAGGTAGGTCTGTACTGTTTACCTACGTAACCAGAAAGAAAATAAAAGTTTTTCTCTGAGATGTAAAATTAAAATTACATATATTTTAGGTGCAATGTGCCAATTTATAATAACTTTTTTTTAGAGATCTAAATTGATAATTATCATAGATATTATTTATTGCGTATTACGCCTTTAGACAGTTTTAATTAATATTCTAGCAGTTCTTTGAACACAGAAAACTAATGTAGGTACGCAGCCGTCGCAAAACAAAGGCACCTATGAATAATTAAATAGTCAAGGAAACACCCATTTATTTGAATCTCGTAACTTAAGACGATGGGGACTGCCACCTGCGCCAAATGCACTTCTGTGACTTTGCTACTCCTGTATTTACTGCCTCAAAAGCTTAAATATACCTTATACTACATTGCTTTAAGGTTGAACATTGCACGTAACATATGTTGTAGACGCACGTAACAAAGTTGGTCAATAAGTTTATAGAAGTCCGTGGTGTTTAGTTGATGCAACGTTAGCCGTGAAGTGTTATGGTGAAGTACGTTACCAGTCATCTAGTAGATAATAAAGGGGAGGACACCTGCGCTTGATACTTGTTCTAGCCAGTGCTGCAGCGCTGAGTAAAACCTGCGAGACATTGTTACTCGTTCTAGATACTTTCTGCTGAAAACGATGCTGCAATCGTATTCTTCGGGAAGCTATCTATATCGTGTAGGTTCACTCAAATAATGATTATTGAAACCTATTTCATCCATGACTATAGTAACCCAGAATCTGTAGACACTGTCAACTGTCAGCCTTATTTATGAAAACATATAAACCACTTTGATAAGCAGATTCTACACTTAAATTACGAATCTGATAATCAGTTAACCTAATCTTAAGGTTGTAAAGATTTATAATAAAAGACCTTATATCTCCGACACATTATTTTTAATTACTGTAAAATTTTACCAAAGATTACACAGAGTTAATAAACAAAAGGCATCTAATTATTATATATTTAGCATTTTAACCCTCTTACTGCGTTTATAAGTGCAAATTTTGCCCATAATCAAAGTAAATTTTGCATAAAATCGTCTAAAATTCGCTTGAGCAAACAACTTTGGGTTGCTAGATAGGAAAATTGCGGTTATCGTAAATTTTAATCATAATTTAGGGAGGGCGATGAAGAAATACGGCTTATTAAGGAAGTATGGAGAAGTTGATAGCCCGACAGACTTTCGTTAGCAAAGAGGGCGGGAAGGTAACTAAAGATAAATATTGTTATGCATTACGAGTATGTCGGTCCGGGAACTGGGTTATTTATTGTACAAGCTGCTGCAAATTTTTTTACGGGGATCTGAGTGAATTTTTGTTTACGCTCCCTTTTGTGTTTTCATAATTGCGGTATCTAAAGATACCTGGTTTTGTTTCTGTACTATGGTATCGAAAGCTTTTCTTGGGTTTATGAAGCTTTATGAGTGGTTCATCTTCTTGTTTAATAGGTACCTATGTAAATTAGTTTTATTGAGTAACCAATTACGATAGGCTACCAAACAATAAGCAATTAGTTTAAAACTTTGACCCTAAAACCCACATCAATGATCTTTTCGTCATTGGTCGTGTCTATCAACGTCACAATTAGGTATGACAAAGTATCTTTTAGATATAATTTACTAAGACTAGTTTCATATCCTTCAAAGCAGAGCTGGACGCCAAAAAGCAATATTATGTCAGACCATAAAAAATGACGAATTTACTTTTTATTACCGTGACATTGTTATCAAATGTTAGAACAAAGTTGGGGATCCTCGCAAAGGTGAGACGGTATTTCACGCGGAACAGCTGCTCCAACTCTATCAAGCGCAAGTTCGATCGTGTATGGAGTACTGCTCTCATCTTTGGGACGGGTCTGCCAGATACCCACCCACCCCAGCTTGATGCCCTTGAGTCAATTGAGAAACGAGCCAAGAGGATCATCGGCAATGATAGGCTCGTTGAGTCGAAACTCCAAAGATTTGAACATAGACGCCGAGTTGCTAGCCTGTCTGTTTTCTATCGGTTACATTTTAGGGAGTGTGCGACGGAATTGCATTATTTGATTCTGCCAAGCCCGTTTCATCAACGGACCACAAGACGTACGGTGAAGTGCCACCGGTTCATGGTGGACATCCCTTCCATACGCACAAAGCGTTTTGAGAAAACATTAATTGTGCGTACAGCTAGGGAGTGGAAAGTCAAGAGTGAATAGGTTACTTCTAGGCAAGCGTGCTCCATCTTCTATCACATCGTCGCTTACCATCAGGTGGCATAGTGGCCAAACGCGTGCCTATCAACAATAAAAAAGAACAATTTTTAATATACATCTAAGTACAGTAGAGTCTCACTAATCTGGTAGTATTAAAAAACTTTTTTACAAAAAAATAGAACCGACTTCCAAAAAAAGTGCAAAATAATTTTAATTTCGGAAGTCGTTGTTCCTGTTTTGTGTCTTCGTTTTTTGACACCGACTTCCGAAATTAAAGTTATTTTGCACTTTTTTTGGAAGTCGGTTCTATTTTTTTGTAAAAAAGTTTTTTATTTTTCACTTTTTAGTTGTGACTCCCCATTAAACTGTGTTAACAATTCATAGACATACGATAGCAGCAATTGCGGTTGATTTGCTGTCAATTTTTGAAGAGTTCCGTTGTCTGTCTCCGAAACCCATCATCAGATCTTTTTGAAATTTAAATGGGACCATTTCGGAATAAACCCCTTTCGAACAAAAAAAGGTTTTTGCAAATCCGTCATTATATGACAGAGTTATGCCCGAACATACATAAAAAAAAAAAAAAAAAAAAATACAAACATCCGAATTGATAACCTCCTCCTTTTTCGAAGTCGGTTAAAAAACCAGGGAGTAATCGGGTATTCGGAAAACTAGATTGTATAGAAAAAAGTCATTAAAATAAAGCATTTTAGAATGTCCCAATTTAATAAGGTGCCATGTAGGAAGCGGTGGGGTGACTACTATAATGTTATGTGATTTGAGAAAATAATATGGTACTGAAAAATATTTTCTGTTGTCGTGTTCTATGATCCTTAGAGTTGAAAAATTTCAAATGCATTTTTCTCACAATCTTAATTGTATGGGATGACATGTTAATATCTACTTACCTGTTCCAACATACGGGATCAAATCTGTTAACAATTTCCCAGCCACAAACTCGCAATAATTTCCACAAACAAATACTCTATCCTCATTACACCTCGTCGAACGAGTTGCGGAGGCTGCAATTTAAAATCTCTCCGTTCACTCGTTATCCGATATTGATCCGACAAAATTGCAAATTGCATTCCTTCTTACCTGAAAACACTTTCAGGTTAACGATCCTCTTCATTTAAACTTCTGTTTATTTTATTTTGGGTATCTAGTGCGTTATTGTCTGCCCCCGTAGCATGACCATTTCTATCTCTATTCTACCAAGAAAAGACAAAGTTCTTTCTATCCAATTTTGTCGAGTTCGAGTTGTCTTCTGCCCGAGCATGGGGCGCCGGGCGACCCGTAGACTGGTGTTTCTATGAAGACAAAGACATGTATTCATTCTTTCAATAATTATTAAAATATATTACTATTTATCGTCTGTCCGTCTGTCCATCTGTCTGTCTGTCCGTCGTCTGACAAAAAAATTATTGCGTCTTATCGGAGCCTGTCTGTACGTCTGGCCGTTTGTCTGTCGTCCGTCTGTCTGTCTGTCCATCTGTCCGTCGTCCGTCTGTCCGTCTGTCAGTCTGATCTGTCCGTCTTCCGTCTGTCCGTCTGTCAGTCTGTCTGTCTGTCCGCCGTCCATCTGTCCGTCTGTCCGACGGTCCATCTGTCCGTCTGTCTGTTTGTCCGGCGTCCGTCTGTCCATCGTCCGTGTGTCCGTCTGTTGTCTGTCCATCTGTCCATCGTCCGTCTGTCCGTCTGTCAGTCTGTGAGACTGTCCGTCTGTCAGTCTGTGAGACTGTCCGTCTGTCAGTCTGATCTGTCCGTCTTCCGTCTGTCCGTCTGTCCGTCTGTCCGTCTGTCAATCTGTCTGTCTGTCCATCTGTCGGTCTGTCCGTCTGTTCACCTGTCCGTCTGTCCGTCAAAGTTGAAAGTCTGCGTCTCGTACCTTTGAAACCCTCGCTTCGGTCATTGGTTCAATCCTAGAATCCTTTACTTGCTCAGACTTCAATACAAGTACTCATTATATATCTTATCTAGGTCCAATGTGATGTAGACTATTTGACACTTGTTGAGAAGAAATGATTCTAACACTTAAAAAAAAAAGTGTTAAAAGTAGAGAAAAATTGGTGGTCACGCTTTGCATTGTAGACTTTTGTCGACTGAAGAAAAGAAACATTTCTTCTCGTCAGTTTTAACATCGCCATGCTTAGGACGGTAGAAATCTTTCTACAATCTGTAATTTTGTCTATTCTTCCGTCGACAAAACCCGTTTCTACGGTGGTCATGCTACGCGTGCTGGAGATGAGTATTATAAATTTTGCATATTGGAAAAAGGATAATTTTTCTGTGGATTTTTTGTGGGAGTGCCTCAAGGAAGTATATTCAGCCCATTTGTACCCACTTATGCTAATTGTTGACTGCATTGAGTATTTTAAAACAAGACACTCATTTCTAGGAAGAAGCATTTTAAGTAGGTACCTATAATAAGAAATTGTCAATTTTTTTACTTTTTGTTTACTAAATGTATTTAAATTGTGTGTGATTGATAATTTAGAATTTATTTGCCCAACGTTCTGCATTTAGGGCTGGCGCACATAACTGCGTCTCGCGCGTTGTTTTTAACCGAACTTCAAAAAAAAAGGAGGCTAACAATTCGTCGGAAAGTTTTATGTATGTTCTCCGATTACTCGAAAACGCCTGGACCGATTAGAGAAATTCTTTTTTTGTAAAAAAGTTTTATTAAACTAAACACTAGTAGGAAAACAGTTTTTATGTCACGAAACTGCCTGTAATATTTTCTTTTATTTCCATATTTTTTATGGTAGGTACCTACTTAAAATTATGTGACTAACGTCCACGAGACTAATCTACGAGTAACTGTATTACGTTACGTTGGTAGCTGAGCACAAATGATATAATAACTATGTATGGTATCCATGCAAGTTACCCATGTAATGAAGGCACAGGCAATAAGCCAATAATGCCTACCGGCACAAAACACACACATCGGAATTTACCCACGATTTTTTACAAGAAGTCATTTCTTCAGTCATGTGCCCATGTTTGTTTTGCCCATCAATACTTGGGCAAATTGCCCGAGCAGACGACTTATTGATTACCTACGTTTCTGTGCCCTGCAATTATGATAATGTTACGTTAACATACCAATTTAGTTGAGATAGTCTTATTATATTATTTTTAAACAAATTATCGTCGTTGCTTGTTGTAAGTAAATAAGGTGGTTATTTGTTTCGCGTGTGTGTTCGACAGTTATAATTATACTTATTGGAGTTCGAGGTATTATTAATTAATTAAATGGAAAGAAAATTAAACTGTTCGTTTCCGTTGAAGCATTATTTAATAAGTAAGTTTTTGTTGAACGTAGGTAACCGTTTTTAGTAGCAGCTTTGAACGAAAGCTGCTACTAGAAACGGTTACCTACGAGTAAAAGAAAGAAAGAAAAAAAGTTTATTTTTTGTGTGTACAGAAAAACGTAATAAAAGGCGCTATTTTTTGTGGGGTGGGAAATCATCCAATGATATCTCCCGCCCTGGGAGGAGCGGGAGAGCGTGTCAGACTCTTACTGACTAAAACCCACCCCTGTTCCTTCCCTGCCTGAGTGCCCAGCAGGGGTGCGGAAACTCATGTTCAGAATTTATCCGCTACCTCTAGGCATGCAGGCACCGGCCACGATGGGCCCCGTCAGTGGTGGCTGACAATCATCTCTTTGAGGCGCGCGTGGAACACTACGCGCCGTCGACTCACGGGCCTGGTGCTGATCGGACGGCGAGCTACCCACTGCTCGCCGACCGCAGGCCCGGGTATAATAAAAGGCTACAATGCGATCCTTAGTACATTTTCTATATCTACCTATTATAAATCAAAGTCACTTTCCACGTCTGTCTGTTTCTCTGCTAACTCCTAAACCTCGCTACGGTTTTTGATGCGGTTTTCACTAATAGGAAGAGCGATAAACAATGTTTTTTGTGTGTATAATTTCTACCTATGCGGAGCTGGCGCGTTTCTCTGATTACTCTTATACTTAAGCATTTTCTTTTCTGGAAAATAATTTTCATTTACGATACTCGTAGATCTATGTATGTATGTATTTAGTCCAATGAAGTTGCCGTTTTATGAAACAGGTCCCTTTGAGCTTTGATAATAATTTCAGAATGACTTGTACCTAGCTTTTTTTATGTTATGCCTTCTTCAAAATTAGATTCATTGCTTTCAGTTTTATATAAGGGTGTAAGGGGAACGCTTCCTAAGCCAGAACGTAGATTATATACAACCTAAATGCAAACATATACCAGTGTTCTTTTCTTTATTTTACTGTTCTTACAGCTTAATGTACGCATACGCAATCGGAAAAAAAAAGTTTTTTTTTCCGATTTTTTGACGGTATAGTGTCAAGAATCACTAGCCTCATCACCTGTCTCCGTTTTCGGGAGCGTTTACCTTACACCCTGTGCATATTTTTTTATATAATATATTTAATATTGCTTTATTTATAACGTCGCGGTCGTGTTATTTTTGCACAACAATGCCTTTCAAAAGGGACGCAATAACAATGACGTATAGCTACCACTATCAACTAACGAGTGAACTGTGTGTGGTTGGTTTCACAGCTTTCCAGTGGACGCATGTTTAATTTGCGTTCACTGTAGCTTTCGTATTGGAAATTTTATTAACCGACTTCAAAATGAAAGCCGCGCGTTTGCTAGCAGTTCTGAGTCTTCGTTAATATTGCGTAGGTACCTTTGAGATGCATTGCATTTGTTTCCAAATTAGAACTCATATTAAGAAGCACCTTAATTTTTTTTTAGAGATTTCTTCTTAGTAAATATGGCGATATAACAGAAAAAAAGCGGCCAAGGGCGTGTCGGACTTTGCACATTTAGGGTTCCGTGCCAATGAGGGAATTATCAAAGAAAAAATCTGATATTTTAATATATTGGTATTTGTTAGTAAAGTATACGTATTAATAAACAACTTCACCAAATTTCAAGTTCATGTAGTCAATGGGAGGTTAAAACAATTCTTTGGAACAAAATCATGTGACAGACGACGGACAGACAGATGGACACGTGAGAGACAGCAATAGGGCTCCGTTTGGGTACGGAACTAACAAAACCAAAAGACACAAATGAGTTATTCATTTGTGTCTTTGGATTTTATATTCTAAAAAAGAAAACACGCCTTAAACGTTAAGTCAATCTGAAGTTCAAACTGTGCAGTTACTTATAACGGCTATTTCATTGGTAAAGACCCAATACCTAGCTACTGAAATAACTAGTAACCGTCATGGGTTATTATTATTTATTTATTTTGGTACTATTTATTATTATATTTTCTATTCTATTTATTACGGGTCGTCAGAAGCCCGAAAATCTGACATCCAGTCTTACTAAGGGGTATCGTATTACCCAGTAACTGGGTTGTGGAGGTCAGGTAGGCAGTCGCTCCATGTAAAATACTGGTATTCAGCTGCATCCGGTTAGACTGGAAGCCGACCCCAAGATAGTTGGGAAAAGGTTAGGCAGATGATATTTATTATTATATTTTCAAGCACCCACAATTTCAATAATATGATTACTCTTTATGCAAAAGAATAAATAACAAATCACTTATGTACCTACTTGGATCATTATTAATAATTTAATTTATTTCATCGTAAATATTGTCATCAACAAAATTACGACTCATTTGCGTCACGTGTCGCCGTAGGGTTGTCGCAAAAACTATTGTGTGTTCGAGATAAATAAAATAAACATCGGTTTAAATAAAAAATAACGTTCCATTGTGCGGAGGCGTTGTGCGTGGGAATGACAGACGCCTTCGCCTGGGGTGATCTCTGGGAATGGCGTTGTTTAATAAATGATACTTTTGTGCAGTCCTATGGGATGGCTAAGTATCAATATTGGTTATTTGTTTAAGTAATTTATGATTGGTGGATTTCAGTAAACAATATCGCAATATTTTTGTGATTGAACAATAGGTAAAAAAATCGTATGTAAAAAAATATGTAAAGCGTATAGGACGGTTAGCACTGAAGCCTTACCGATACTTGCAGGTGTACTTCCAGTCGATCTTGAGGTGCAGCGACGTGCTGCAATGTACTATTCTGCACGAAAGACTACGGCCCCAGACTTTTTATCTCAACGTGATCGTGCCAAGATTTCTAGATTACTTAAACCTCAAACTGAAGTTTGGGAGGACCTTTTATCCGAATGGCAATGTAGGTGGGAAAGTTCCATCAAAGGCAGACACCTCCACCAGTTCTTCCCATCGGTTCGCGAACGACTGGATTTGACATGGCTGGAGGTGGGTCACTGTGTTTCCCAATTTCTCACAAGTCATGGCAACTTTAAAAGTAAATTATTTTCCTTCAAGCTTGTTGCCTCACCTTTATGTCAATGTTCTACTCCTGATTGCGAATACGAACAATCCACACATCATATCCTGTGGGAGTGTACTCTTTGGCAGGCTGAGCGCAATATTATGTTGGATAGTATTCAGCCTACGTCTGGAGTTGTCTATTACACGGACCTTGTAGAAACTGGAACGAATTTCCGTGCGTTCAAGCGTTTTTGCCATACCTATTATTGGAATCAAGTGTAACAGCTCACAATTTTAGGACCCAATAATATTAGTGTTTTTAACCAATGGTGCTTGGCAACTGGGCTTACCCCAGTCACAGGGTCTCATCTCGAACAAAGAAAATTTAGTTCCTTAGGTATTTGTATTTCTTGTACCAGTAGATGGCGCTGTTTGAAGTTTTAGAGTGTATCCATTCGCATCTTTAAAATTTGTCTTGTGAACCATTTTGAAACAGTAAAACTGTTATGAAGTGCCAAAAATACTATTTAGTAATTCATCAATGTGTGAGAAAATATTGGTAAGACTCTATGTAACTTAATTCAACTTGCAAGCCGTCGCTGCTAACACCATCTAGCGAGGTGTCGAGGACGGGCCCGAATCAAGAACAAAAGTTGCTTTTGCAAGTCGAAAATCCGTAGTTACGGCGGTACCGTTTCTTTGTATGGGATGAGGCATCTGTACGCTAGTATTATATTATCTGTGCCCCAGTTGTAAAAACCCCCTTTGTGCCTAATGGCCTAGTTTTGTTCTGTCTCCCACTTGATTAGGAGGGAAGTGGAAATGATTTTTTTCTTACTCCTCCGCTGTCTTTTCTGATTAATTTCGTTGCGGGACTCAAGACAGTTTAATCGTTTCTCTGGGACTCGTCGAGCTTCATTGCCTCGGCGTTTTTTCTGGTGGTCAAGTTACAGTGTTGTTTGGCGGGCTTGTCCCAAAAAAAAAAAAAAGGTAACAAAGTCGTAGGTTAGTACTATGCATTCAGTTGAAGACTGAACGAATTTATTCCCAACCTTTTATCAATTAGAACAACAAATTAATGTTTAAGAAACAGATTTTAAATAAATCAGCAAACTAAATTGTAACCCTTACATAATATTTTTGTTAAATTGAAAACATACTTCCCATTTTCAATAAACAATGAATACGACGTGGCACTGCCGTACCCCAAAAACCTCATAAAAAATAGTGACACGGCCGTTTCTGCATAATCGCATCAAAACTGTTACACATGTGTACAATACATATATCATGAGTTCCTACCTTTTGCAGTGACGCAGCACTCCATACAAATCTTTTGACATCATGCGACTAAACTGTCGCAGCTCCCCACATGACGCGGCAGTTTTTGCGACAAAAAATCGACCCTGTTTACCCTAACTTTAGTTATGGTTGATGGTAACTAGATAAGGGTGCGTTTCCACTGAGGCTGAGAGAGGGGAGCTGAGTGGAGTGGAGCAGACTGGAATGGATCCTTGCCAAGCCTTGTACTGTTCTGCTCGAGTAAAGCGGTCTTACCTCTCTCCGCTCGTACGCAGCAAAGCACCGCTTCATTAGAAACACCCTGACGATGATACGCGAAGCAATTCGGAGGTGCTCGTGCATAGAATTTTTAAATTAAGAACGCGTTTGTCATGTTTCACTTACGTAATTAAAATGTAGATGGCCTGATACACGTTTTGGTAAAAGAATGTGGTTTTTTTAGGCTTCTAACAGATTTTTTTATGTTGCATCTAGAGAACAATAAAAATAATGTATTTTTTTAATAGTAAACAGTTTAATTTACGTTTACGTCTCTGTTCCTACGATTTTATTGCAGTCTTTTCCATACATACTTTACAAAGGTTCTTCCCAACCTAGTTTTTCGACCAACTATCTGCAACCTACCTACTTCTTAAAATTTAAATTCCAATTTTGTAGAGCAGAACTAAAGGAAACATTAAATAGATAAGACGTGGCTACCGTACAAACAGGGGTCGAAAAATAAACAAACTAGAGATATGTTTAGCCCCAACTACTCCACTCGAAAAAATTGATGCTCGTCACTAAACTCGGTTTTCGTGTTTATTACAATCGAGTGACTACTTTAAAAGAAGGACTTCCACATTGCACGTTACACAATAGTTAAGTAGATACACAAGGTACACATGGGCCATGGCACGATAGATTCATTTTTGTCAAGATTTGCAACTGTCTGTGTTGATTGACATCGATTGCATAAAATCTCAGGTCCTTGTAAATGTTTCGTATGCGTAAGTAAATGTTTCAGATACGTAAATGTTTCAGATGCGTAAATGTTTCAGATGCATAAATATCTCAGATGCCTAAATGCTTTAGATGCGTTATTTTATAAATAAATGTTTACGGAATTTATGATAACGACGTTAAAAAAAACTGGCCAATAGCGAGTCGGACTCGCGCGCAAAGTGTTCCGAACAAATCATATTTTTTCAGGTTTAAACTACATATAGGTACTTCTTATACTTAAGTTTTTCTGTAATCTGTAAGTTAAGAACTACATTCTGTATTTTTTTCAAAATTTATGAGAGAGATAAGGGGCGGAGAATGGTAATTTTTCATCTATTTTCTCAAATAACATAAAAACATCCACCATTAACAACCATTGACCATCTTCTTGTTTTTCCATCATTTTGGAATTATGAAAAAAAAAAATTAAAATCCTTACAATAAGCCCTTTCATTTGATAAGTAGCACATTACAGTTTAAATTTTTTTTTTTAATTTTCGAATTTGCACCCCCTAAGTGACCCTTAAATTCCGAATTCATTTATTTACGTTACACGTTCGTGTTTGGGTCACAGATATTCATGTGTACATACTAAATTTCAACTCAATCGATCGAGTAGATTTGGAGTAAATTGGCTGTGACAGACGCACGGACAGACAGACAGACAGATAGACATACGAGTGATCCTATAAGGGTTCCGTTTTTACATTCGGATGTTCGGAACCCTAAAAACTACCCTGCGTTTTCCGCCATAATCTGATCTCATAAAGCATAAAAGCTAGGTAACTTAGTAACGAAACCTGATCTTAAACAAACATTTTACAAACCCACAAGACGGCTATGTAGTTAGCTACTGTTAGTACAGCAAACAGTTTGATCAATTAGGCGCCTGGCTGTATATAGGGAGTTGCCTGTGCCCAACGATACGGGCCGTAAACAAACATTGGGATTATGATTATAAACCCATTGGATACTTATTACTGGGGCCATCCATCATTGAGGGGTTAATCGAAATTTGAATGAGTGCTTCGATATTGAGTTATGATTTTTTGAGGACTTTATTGTTTTGGACATTTTTAACCGACTTACAAAAACAGGAGGACAAAAAAGAGGAGGATCTCAATTCGTCTTTAAGTTTTTTTGTGTATGTTTGTTACGCGATATCTCCGCCATTTATGAATAAATTTTGATGATTCTTTTTTTGGTTGGTAGGTCGCACTTCAGAGGTGGTTCCATATAAATTTTATCGAAATTGATTCAGCACTTTTTGAAAAAATTAACATAAACAAATTAACATAAACAACACAGATGACGTTTTGTTTGTCTCCAAATATTCAAATTCCATGTTATTGGGGCATAACTTTAATATTTTGTTTTACTTCTGAGGTATAACAAAACTAAAAAGTGAAAAATAAAAAACTTTTTTACGAAAACAACAACCGACTTCTAAAAATTGCAAAATAACTTTAATTTCGGAAGTCGGTGTCAAATAACGAAGAAACAAAAAAATACATACACCAACTGCCGAAATTAAAGTTATTTTGCAATTTTTAGAAGTCGGTTGTATTTTTCGTAAAAAGTTTTTTTTATGTTGTAGTATGTAGAAAGTATGTAGAGAGAGAGCTAAAGTAATAACAGCTGCACGGGAAGCAGGTTAAGCTACACTTGCCGGGGTTAGTCTATAAGTGACCATCTTTACATATACCGAGACTCCTCCGTGCCTCGGAAAGCATCATCACGGATTTTTGACAGTCGTTACGAGTCATCAGAAGCCCAAAAGTCTGACAACCAGTCTTACCAAGGGGTATCGTATTACCCAGTAACTGGGTTGTGGAGGTCAGATAGGCAGTCGTTCCTTGTAAAATACTGGTGTTCAGCTGCATCCGGTTAGACTGGAAGCCGACCCCAAGATAGTTGGAAAAAGGCGCGGGCAGATTGACATTTTGTTGTATGTAGCTCGTGGATAATAATAACAGCCTTACGGAGCAATCTTCTTGGTTAAGGGTCTACTACCGGCCAAGTGGCGCCCTATTTGAATAAAAAATCGTAGCAAAGCATAGAAAATAAATATTAAAGAATCCAACGTCACGTTTGTTACAAAGAGGATAAAGTATTTTTACCTCGGCAATAAAAAAAAGTAGTAGGCAAAAGTACCAAAAACGGCCGTTTCTGACACTTTTGCCTACTACTTTGGATACGAAACAATCCGAGACCTGTTTTCATCATCTGCCTAGACTTTTCCCAACTATCTTGGGGTCGGCTTCCAGTCTAACCGGATGCAGCTGAATACCAGTATTTTACATGGAGCGACTGCCTATCTGACCTCCACAAACCAGTTACTGGGTAAAACGATACCCCTTGGTAAGACTGGTTGTCAGACTTTCGGGCTTCTGACGATGTAACGACTGTCAAAGATCCACGATTGACAGCCGGGACCAACGGCTTAACGTGCTTTCCGAGGCACGGAGGAGTCTCGGTATGTTATAATGGTCACTCATCCATGGACCAACCCCGGCATGCGTAGCTTAACCTGATGGATCGACCGGTGCGGCTGTTATTAATCTGAGACCTGTTTTAACAACGTAAAAATACTTTATCCTCTTTGTAACAAACGTGACGTTGGATTCTTTAATATTTATTTTCTATGCTATGCTACGATTTTTTATTCAATGAGGGCGCCACTTGGCCGGTAGACCGGCCTTTATTGCCAAGGTTGTTCCGCGTATGAGTGCCCTTCCATTACAAACCGTGACTCCTTCGTGCCTCAAATACACGTTAAGTTGTTAATCTCCTGGCTGGGTCGAGGGTAAGTTTGAAACACTCATCGCGGTCCTGGCACAGGCAATTGAAAGAACATGGGTGGGCTTTAGTCAGTAAGAGTCTCCCGCTGAAATTATTTAATGATTGCCACAGTATAAAAAAGTGGTTGATCCAATGACATTATATACAGTATGTAACAAAAACCCTGTTGTTTTAAGAATTGGTATACAAACGTAATAAAGCAACTCTTACCTATAGAAAAAAGTGTTCAAAAATAATTAGAATAAATATTTAATTATTAATATTTGTAATGTTTAACTAACTGATTTCAGCTTACCTCTGCAATTCTGCATGAAGCGATTGCGAAACCCGTAGGCTATTTAGCGAAATAAAGTGTACTTGTAAAATCAGATAATCTACATTTTTTGAATGTGTCGACTTTAATAGTTATTTGATTTTGACCTCTCGACTAGCCAATGCTTAATTTTTTTTAATTATAATTTCATGTTGTGCTTGTAGGTAAATGTACACATCCTTAAATCTGCCCGGGGGTGGAGGATAAATTCGAAAGAGTTACCTCGCCCCCGGGCACGTAGGGCAGGGAGGAACAGGGGTGGGTTTTAGTCAATAAGAGTCTGACACGCCCTTCCGCTCTACCTTAGAGCGGAAGAAGTCATGAGATGATTTCCCACCCCCAAAAAAAAAAAAAAAAAAACACATCCTTAAATGGAACAACAGGGTTTTTGTTACATATTGTATAAAAAACCGGCCAAGTGCGAGTCTGACTCGCGCACTAATGTTTCTGTACCA
The DNA here is from genome assembly GCA_951329385.1 of Polia nebulosa. NCBI lineage: Eukaryota > Metazoa > Arthropoda > Insecta > Lepidoptera > Noctuidae > Polia > Polia nebulosa. Next base: position 10,323,836 of record OX589588.1, on the reverse strand, counting down.
TTATCTATAAAAACGGCAAAAAATCACGTTTGTTGTATGGGAGCCCGCTTAAATATTTAGATAATTCTGTTTTTTAGTATTTTTTGTTATCGGCAACAGAAAGAAAACTTTCTGTGAAAACTTCAACTGTCTAACTATCACGGTTCTTGAGATTCTGGAAAAAACAGGACTCAAAATGTTTCGTACTTATTCAAAGTAGTAAGCAAAAGTGTCATAAACCGCCGTTTTTGGTACTTTTGCTTACTACTTTGGATACGAAACATTTTGAGTCCTGTTTTAACAACGTAAAAATACCTTATTCTCTTTGTAACAAACGCAACACTTCTTTAAACTTCTTTAAACTTTATTTTCTATGTACAGATACGATTTTTTATTCAATGAGGGCGCCACTTGGCGGATATATACGCCTTAAAAAGGCAAATTTTTTTAGTGGTACATGTCCAGATCGTATTCTGGAAGCTATTTTAAGTAATTGCCTACCAAGTTTAACATCGGCAAACCACGGTATCCGAAGAGGCTCACATTGCATAGTTTTGTACCATAATCCTCGAGATCTGATGCCAAAATGTTCGTTCCACTTTTGTTGCCACATTGTCTTGTGCCGTGAAAAATATTCTGAGTAATCAGGAATTATGAATACCTCGCTTCCGTCTCGCTCATTTTAGCCAAAATGTCAGCCTCCTCATTACCTCTCAAGCCAACATGCGAAGGGATCCACTGCAATCTCAGAGTTACAACATTAGGCATGGTATAGATTTTATCAAGTATAACATAAGCTAACGCTGTCCCTCTGCAACCAGGGCGGAGCGAGCTAAGCGCTATTGCTATCCGAAAAAATACAACATTTTCAGATTTTAAACACCGATTTTTTATAAAAGTATGGCCTCTGAGATCGCAAATAGCTCGGCGCACATAATGTTAACTTCAGAAGAAATTTTAAAACCCGCATTTACTCCTGAACTATTACTAACATAGGCGGCACCAATACCATCCTTAGTCTTAGATCCATCCGTAAACATTTTTTGCCATCCTGCATATTTAGTATTTAATTCATCTAGTAGTATAGGTAACAGTAAACTATAACTATACGAATCCTTGGACGCTTTAACACACTCCAATCTGGTTAAAATTACTTCATTAATTTTTATTTTAGAAGTCCATATATCTATATTAAACATCACTAGAGGGGAAGAGGCAAATACTTTCTCGTGTTTAATCTCTGTGGATACAAAAGGTAATGGGGGGGGAGGGTAAGGGGTTTCTTTTTCTTTTGCCAGTATCTATAATCACATAGGGTTTGGAGTTCTTCTAACAAAATTATAGTGGGATTATTTGAAAAAGAGCGAGCTTTAGAACAATATTTAAAGGCACTATATTGCCTTCTCAAAAACAATAGTGATTTGCAGATCTCACATTCCATAACGTGTATAGGGGTTGTTTTTATAAATCCGCCAATAATTCTAAGGGCATGCTTTTGGAGCAAGTTTAACTTTGAAATATGAGTTTCGGCACTATTGCCATATATACAAGATGCGTAATCTATTCTGCTACGAATTAAGGCTAATATATAATCTAAGTAAATGTTTTGGGTGTACCCCCTAGTAGATCCAGCCAGTATCTTCAATAAATTTAAAAATTTTAGTGTTTTTGCATTTAGTTCATTTATATGTTTATGGAAAAGCAATCTAGTGTCCAACCACATACCTAGATATTTGTAATTTTTAATTGACTCTAAGGAAGTAGCCTCTGCTTTAATATCTAGTTCTTTACCTTTCCTACCTAGAGGTAAGCTTGAATATTTCGGTAAATAAAACTAAGATTTGTTTATTCACTCTAGTGAATAAATCAATTTTAGTTTTATTTACCGAAATATTAAAGCCCAATTTTTCTAACAAATTAACAATGTTATTAACCGACTCTTGAAGTTGAATAACACTAAAAATTGTTATTGTTATTTAAGTGTAATTTTTGATTTCTAATGTATAATACAAAATCATCGGCGTATTGAGAAACAGTTACATTTCTAATGGTATTATAGATGTTATGAGTTATAATATTAAACAGTAGCGATAAAGGATCACCCTACTTAATTACAAAATTATGATCTTGTTATGTCACGTTTATAATATTATCAAAGCTTAGTACCTACATATCAAAAGTAGAAAAAAAAAGAAAAATTTTAAATAATGAAACCAGCTTGTACGAGCAAACCCGAATAAAAATCACACATTTGAGCAAGCGTTTAGTAGTTGCATAGCATCGCTGAAAGACTCATTCGCCGCGAGTCGATCAGCTATCATTTCGGGTGTTTAAATCAATATACAAATTTAACATAAAAACAGTTTATCATTTAATGTACCTTACCTGTACACAGCTAAACCCTATCGTAGCCTTATATCTTATATATAAAAAAATAAGCATGTGATTAGCTACACTGATCAGCGGGTTCGATTTTCAATTTTTTTTCTATGGGTAATTTGAAATTAGAATCCGCTTATCAGTGTTTAAAATAACCATAATTACCGAGTTTTATAAATAAGTCTGAAAAGGTTTGTGAAAGATAAATAGAAAACATTATTTCTGTCTTTAATTTTTCTACTAAAATCACTTAACTACAACTTGGTACTTATCCGGAGATCTGCAAAACATGTAACAAAACCCCGTTCCTCATTGATTTTCCAGTGCCCAGACAAGCTACCCCGGCTATCATATATACAACATAGGTACTTACCAACAAACTGTCTGGCTAACTTATGCATCCACTTGGTAGACTAGTTATCCGGATCTAATATTAAAATGAGCCGCAATTTGTGCGCTGCCGATACGGAACGATCAATCTACCGGATTGAACACACCCTGTACGTGACTTGGAGTGGCGTGGAGTCGGTTTGTTGAAAAAAAATTTATTGAAGTCCTTAAGGGTCTACTAACGGCCAAGTGGCGCCCTCATTGAATAAAAAATCGTAGCATAGCACAGAAAATAAATATTAAAAAAATCCAACGTCAGATTTGTTACAAAGAGGATAAAGCATTTTTACGTTGTTAAAACAGGTCTCAGAATGTTTCGTATTCAAAGTAGTAGGAAAAAGTGCCAGAAACGGCCGTTTTTGGAACTTTTGCCTACTACTTTGGATACTACTTTTGCCTATTATTTTATGTGCTATGCTACGATTTTTTATTCAATTGGCCGTTAGTCGGGCCTTAAATCATTTTATAATTGATGGTAGGTATGTGGGTGCTGGGTCTGTTGGAATCCAAAATTACGTACCAATTAAACTTAATACAATTAAAAAAAAAACAAAAGCTATCCTTTACCTACTACCAGGCAAAGCAAGAAACCAAACATTATTTAACTAACGTATTAAGCTTTCCAAAGTAAAAGAAAACATTATTAATGATTATTTTCAAATAGATTTAGAGCATCAGATATCACCTCAGTGTTTCGAAGCTTAATGATTCCAGTCATCATGCCTTTGAATATTCAATGCTGAACCATAAACTGAATGTTTCATTGGAGAATAAAAAGACAACATTACTTTTTGGCAGTTTATAGTAAATAGCGACATGCCTCGGCTTCATACGGGAGCAAATGATGCGATGGAGTAGCGCCATCTAGCGTCCTAAAGCAATTGTGACCGTCAAAAGTTATTGTTCTTTCCCTCGGGAACAGTAGTTTTTCTGGATGACAGATACCCTATGTCCTTTTCTGTACCCCTGACAATGTATACATAATATGCAAAATTTCATGATGAGCGATTCAGTGGTTTAGTCGTGAAACCGTAACAAACAAACAACCACCTGCCATAATACCTCTCCACCACCCTTGGTTGACAGGTAGAGAATGCCTAAGGCATTAAGTCCGCCTTTGTTCTTTTGTTGTATAAAGTGTAAATAAACTTACTTTCGCTTTTATACCTAATACTAGTTAGGATTAGGATTAACTATTAATATTTAGTCTACTAAATCTAAAAACTTACAATTTCATAAAAGTTAATATTAAATAAATTACAGTCAATCGTCTCCACACCATTCGCTATCCAAAGGGCGTTATTCAAATAAGACGCGCTGCGTATCGCAGGCGACTTGTCGCTTGATGGATAGCTTCGGACCATTTTTAATCATCCCCTGTAAACTATTTACATAGCCATAAACACCTTTACGCTACAATCGAAGTTAAAATCTAGCCTCTGCAGCGAAGGTTGGTTTTGAGATTGCGAGTACAGTTCTTGACGGTTTATAAATTGAATCAATGATGTGCTTATATCTTTAATATGAGTTCCGCTGTCAAATAACATGTCCTGTCGAGTTAAAGCAGAGTTGTCCACTTGAATAGTTTAAATAGAAACAAAATTATAAATGTAGGTAAATTTTAGGTGATTCTTATTTTCACTTTTGTCATTATTCATGTTATATGTAGGTAGATTACTTCTAATGTGCTTCGTCCCAAAATCCTTTATCGCCTTCGTAAAAAGTATCTCCATTTGAGTAAATTGTTTTTCTCAGTAAGCTTTATATACTAAACTTCAACCAGGCAAAGTTGTAAGTAAATTAGTATTGTTTCAAACAAACCCAGTCCTAGCCTCACAGCCTAAGAGGCTTCACGCACAGCCAGCTTATCCCCGCAGCCACTTCATGCAATAGTTTAATCCACTAAGCCGCGCTCCGTCAACTGTACGCCGAAGAGGCAAGATGAATTATCTTTCCTACTGAAACAAAGCTTTTCATTCCCATTGTTGAGAATCCTCGCTACGTGCATTATACACCCACCGCTATTTCGCGACTAAACCCTCCATTACACGTCGCATTGTGCCACCACTCAATGCATGATTAATGATTGCAGACTTCGAAAACATATTCATTCGTAGAACCCCTCTATTCCGCTGTCTCTTCACTACAATGCCAGATATCGATATTTTTCCGCGAGACGCGAAAAATGGATATTTACATCCGCTCGATTAAGCGGAGGATGGGTTTTTGAAAAATCGACGAACGCCCGAAAGATATGCGTCGCGTGCCACGAACCTACCATTTACATAACCAAAATTCAACTTTACTCCCCACAGAATACGCTGCAAAATGAATTGTTCTATACAACTTTACCCCGCACTTAGTGCTTCTCGAAGCGTAGCAAGGATGTTGTTTTATTGGAAACGGATAATTTATTTTGTGTATTTATTTTGTTGCGGCACGTCCCCGAAGGATTCAATAACGTGAGAGCGAATTTAGTGGTTATGGGCATGTTATTAGTGTGTGAAGATAGATTGAACGCTTAGACATAAACATACCCGACTTCACAATTTCTGCAAAATGATAGACCGTACTACACAAGCTCAGCTAGGGAAAATACAGGTGCAGTTTTGCCAGCTATTCATTTTCCCACAGAAAAAGCCAAGGAAAATAGGTTAGTGGGAAACCCGCAATTTGTAAGCGATAAATTAGAAAAGCGTCGTTAACTTAAGTGGCAGCACACCTACACTGAAACCTTTCTGTTTATCACTGAGAGAAAACGTAATTACATAAAACTTTTAATGGAAGGTAATGTAGGAAAATGTTGCTGCAGGAAGCTAGTCAATTTGCTTTAAGTTTAAAAAATATGGGTAAGGATTGCAAAAACTGAAAAGTTATCTCATCGGACGTAAACCTACAAATTATGGGAGCGAAAATTCCTAACTGAATTAATTTTAAAAGTAGGACAGCACTCAGCCCTTAACATTTTTGGCTAACGAAATTTTGGAGCAATTCGCGCTTGTAGTCGGTCGGGGTCACTTAATACGGAAGCTAGCAGTCTGGATGATAAATTAAGTTTTGAACTCGACTGAGCAACTGCGAGACTTTATTCGTTACTTACAAAGAATTTGATCTCTTCTTGAACGAGTTACAACTATATCAGACCACAACGAAAATATATCAGTTTTCCGTAAAAATTTTGCACAAATGCTGTTGTATTTTGCGGTTGTTATTACACGGAGCATTCTTTTCAATCCTTTTCCTCCATGCTTTCAAATTCAATGACGTTGCTGAACCTCAATTGTTTGAAAAAATAATAAACGCATTTGTTTCAGAGTTCCCAAAAAGGACTCCCGAAGGAAAGGATGCCATCTTCACTTTTCTCTTTGTTTCCAGTTTGAAAAAATATTCAAGGTGGTGGGATTTTTTCAAGTGAAATTCAGTGGCTGTTTTAATTATAATTATTCGCAAATTGATTCCTAGTGGATATTGTAGGTAATGTAAGATTGGTTTAGTTTTGTATCTCAATTGCCTACGCAACTGGAGAATGTATGCAATCATTGAAACAGGCGCAATCTCGGTAAAATGAAGCTGAAAATTTTATCGCAGTATTGACTAACTCCGCGCAGCTTGCCGAGAAAGCTGGCTTCGACACATTTGCTGCCAAATACTGCAATAACATTAGAATGTGATACATCCACGTTCTTATTGATAACAAAGTGACTGTATTCTGTATCTCTGTATACTTGACACTGGCTGCATGCACAAACAGTATCTACGAAGCAAAAAAAAAATATTTTCAAAAAATCCGACTGTAAAAAAGCAACTAAAGTCTACAGTTGGTTGCAATTATTTAAGTTCAATTATGGATTTCATGCCACCAACTGCATCAGACTGCTTCAAAAGTGACTTGTTTGGAACTTATTAGTAATTTTTTAGTGCCGAGTTTTTTATAAATGTTATTTTTTTTTAATTTCTACAATAGTGTGTTAATTTTTGGAATCCCGTCCTCGAACTCTTTATTTTGATACCCCACTTAATATAGTTCGTCGACTTTAATTTTTTCTTTTTTACAATATGGCGTCTGGTTGTCGCCATATTGTATTTCGATTACTGTCATGTCTTTAGTAGCACTCGCAGGATATTAAGACGAATCAATTTTGACGTAAGAATTATCAAAATCGGCCCAAGCGTTTGGTCTCTAAAACGCCAAAAAGAAACAAACATACCTACATATTTTGTAGGACCCCAAGGCACCAGTACCCAGTACGGCCTGCAAGGATCCTGGGACGTTCTCGTAAGTTCAGGGTAGACTTCTTACTCGCTGGCAACGCGAGAGTGCGGTGTACAAAAGGGTAATTCGTTACGGGCGGATAAGAAAAGAGCTGAAAGCACTTTAAATAATTATTATATTATCAAAGTAAAATTATACATGTGTGCCCACTTGCTAGGGCAAAACTTCTGTCTTACATAAAACAAATGTGACACCTAATCTCTAATCATACTTCCATCGACTCTCCAATATTCCTAACTGCCAGTTAAAGGCCGGTGCAGACCCGCTGAAATTAGTCTGTGTCTACAATCGTCACAATACATACACAGGCTGATAAACACATTACCTTCCCTTGCGTCGCTCAGTCGAGAAAAAAAATAAGGTGTCACGTGAAGCGCCAAGCGATTCTGAACTATGTGCAGTACAGCTATCTATAGTCACCTAGTACCTTGCTCTTCGCTTAAACTGTTTCGACCAAATACTCAAGTTTCGTTTACAAAATCAAGTCTATTACGAGTCCGGGTATTTCCGAGTCCCGGCGGAAATTAACTGAGACCCGTGTCAAGCGACAATGTCCTTTCAAAACTATCCTAATGACATTTCAATGGAATTGACGGACTTATGTACTTGACACAGATCATTTGCATACAATATGAATCGGTCGTAAACTTAGAGATCAAGTTGAAGATCGTCGGCCCTCTTTGTAGTACAAAGTAACCGAAGCCCAAAAGTTAACGGGATTATATTGTTTGTCTTTTGTTTTATCCTAAAATGCAAATGAATTTGAAGGTCTGCAACTCTTCAGTTTGTGGACAAATATCTTCCACGTCGTCTCTCGTTTGGTTGATTTCTTCTTTTTAACCCGTCGCGCGTCTAGTTAGCAGACGCAATTGATTTTTTAATTGTTTACGGCCCATGTGCTGGTAAACGACGCGGGAAGGGCACACATTTATTAGTTTCAAGTGTAACTAACTATATTATAAATTCCAAAGTTCACCGTCCACTGCCCGGTTTCCGATTGAGCTGAAATTTTATTACTAAAAGGCAATGCGAGAAAAGGTCGGCTATAGCTATGAACTAAGAGAGATATCAAACTAGTTTACGCCTTGCACTTCGCCGTATTTTTAGTCGACATGTTTTTACGTGTACCCTTAATTTGTATGGAAATATTAGTTCAACTAAATTTGACAGTTCTAGTTTATGTACATCTCTTTCTTGTATGTATGGTTAGCTAAGCATTTTAAATACAATATGGCGAACTCCCAAAGATAGCGGACTAGTTATTTTTATGCATTCCCATGACATGGGTAGTTATCAAATGATAGAGTTTGATGTGAAGAATACGACAAGTAAAGTGACGTCAGTTAAAAGTGTGTTTTAAGTTTTTTTTTTAACTATAATCATTATCATCAGCCTTTTAATGTCCCCAATGCTGGGGCACAGGCCTCGTCTCTGGGAGAGGGTGTGGGCCGTAATCCACCACGCGGGCCCAATGCGGGTTGGTGGATGTCACATGTCTTCGAATTTTTGGTTCTAGGACATGCCGGTTTCCTCACGCTGTTTTCCTTCACCGTTTTGAGAGCAGTGGTGATGAAATAATTTACACAAAGTAAAGCACCTGCCTGGGTTTGAACTCACGACCTACAACTTGTAAGTCGCACCGCTGGGCCACCACTGCTCCAAAAAAAAAAAACTAAACTAAACTAAAATACTATATCCTAAAACGCAAATTAATTTGGAGGTCTCCAGTACTGTGGATAAATCTATCTTCCACATCGACTCTCGTTTGATTGATTTACTCTTTTTGTGAATTAAACGCCGCTGGAATACGCGTCATAAAAGCCGGTATGTCCTTTACGACGCACATGGAGCCACTTTGGGTGGTCTTTTATAGCAACCCGAGTAATTCGCCGTGATTTTCATTAGCTAAGTATTTGTATTTACCTGTATTTCGGTCTCCTGTAACCAAAGCACGAGTGGAAAAGAAACAAATGAATATCAGCATTCGAAATTCAGAAAAAACCGTTTTTAAATTGAAACATTTTTATGAAAATCTTTTGATAAATAGAGCCAACATCAACTTTTAACTAGGAGGGACCTCCATAGCGACTATAGAAACGTTGAAACTATAATTAAAACTAAAGAGAGGTAGTTACAAGTGGTGTTGTCGTACAAAAGCGTCGGGAAAGTTCGGCAACTGCTCGCAGAAATCATTTTAGATGTTTTTCAGAGCGAAATTAATTTCAAGGGACCGACTGGGCTGAAACATTGTAAATGCTAAAGTGAAAAGTTTGCTGCAGTAAAGTCTTTGAGTTGAAAAGGCAGTTGTTTCAGCTGGAATACAGTTCAGAAAACGTTACTACTCTTGTATTTACACACGTGATTAACGAATGTTCTGATTATTTGAAACACATCTCACGGTAAATCTGGAACTTTTAAGAGTACTGAGACTAAATAAAGAGTAATCAATCTGCCTAGCCTTTTCCCAACTATCTTGGGGTCGGCTTCCAGTCTAACCGGATGCAGCTGAATACTAGTATTTTACATGGAGCGACTGCCTATCACAACACACCCACAACCCAGTTACTGGGTAATACGATACGTAGGTAACGACTGTCAAAGATCCACGATTGATAGCCGGAACCAACGGCTAAAGGATGATTCACGTTACACCGTGTCACCACCGGGCCGTGCCACGGCCGTGCCCCGTCCGGGGCACGGCCGGGGCACGGCCCGGTCAAGTATACAGAGATACAGAATACAGTCACTTTGTTCTCCATTAGAATGGGGATGTAACACATTCTAATGTTTTTACAGAATTTTTCAGCAAATGTGTCGAAGCCAGCTTTCTCGGCAAGCTGCGCGGAGTTAGTCAATACTACGATAAAATTTTCAGCATCATTTTGTCAGAGATTGTTGCGTACATTTTGTATGAAGTGATTCATGCCAGACCGGGCCCCTGCCGTGCCACGGCCGGGGCACGGCCGAGGTACGGAGAGGGCACGGCCAGGGCTCGGCCCGGTGGCGACACGGTGTAACATGAACGTGTGCACCGGGCTCGGACGTGCCACGGCCGTGCCCCGGCCGTGAAACAATTGCCGGTCAAACAATTGCACGGTCAAATATCTATAGTATACTTTTTGTATGAACTGATCCATGCTTGGCCGTGCCCCGGACGTGCCCCGGCCGTGACACGGTGACAGCCCGGTGTAGCATGAATGACTAGCCCGGTGGATGTGCCCCGGCCGTGTCCCGGCCGGGGCACGGCCGAGGCTCGGTGGTGACACGGTGTAACGTGAATCATCCTTTAACGTGTTTTCCGAGGCACGGAGGAGTCTTGGTATGTAAAGATGGTCACCCAACTATGGACCAACCCCGGCAAGCGTAGCTTATCCTGATGGATCGACCCGTGCGGCTGTATTCACTTTAGCCACGAGCTCTTCTTTAATAATAGAGTAATAAAGACTAATAATATTTAAAACAATTTAGAGGTTACAATTGATTAGAAGTCAAATTAAGTCAGGCAACAGCTGCAGGAACAATGATGAAGGAACAACTTTAAACATGCTTCTTGGTTCCAGTCTAAAACCTGTTGGTTGACACCAAAAGGTTGGCACAAACGGTCCTTCGATACGGCGGCGGCGGCTGGACGAAGTTATCGATAAGACGGACAAAAAACGTGTGTGAATAACGTTTCAAATTATCTGTGCCTAAAGATCATACTAGCAACTAACCTAAAACCAAACTAAAACGCATAGAGCTAAAAAATACAGAACCTTTTTTTATTATTGATAGGTTCACGCTTGACCACTATCTCACCTGATGGTAAGCGATGATGTGGTCAACGATGGAGCACACTTGCCTAGAAGTAACTTGTTCACTCTTTACTTAAAAACTCCCAGGTTGTAGCTATCAGGAAACACAGACTGCGGCAGGGAATTCTACTCGTTAGCTGTACGCCATTGAATGTTTCCTAAAACGTTCTGCTCGGAAAACCCATAAATAAATAAAATATATGTAGTAAGGTTTGACTACAGCGGGTAGGCGAGGGTTGATGGCCACCATTACAACTTCGCTCACAACACGCCGCCGATACGGCTAAATTAGGGATACGTTTGAGCCTTTCCATTGATTGCACAGGGGAAACCAGAGAGTCTCCTTTACATTAAAGCGATTATTAAGTCCATTGAAGCCGATAAGTTGTTATTGAGACCTACCTCCTTGATTCTGCTGTAAGAGAGAGTCGGAGCTATACATGATGAATAACACTATTCCTTTTTCACAACGGATTTATAATGGCAGTGACGTCATAGTAGAACGGCTGATCATAGACATAGAGAATGGACTGAAGGTTTATCCAGGTATTCCTGAGTGTTCGAAAGAGCCACCGCGGCCCTGGAACGCAAAGGCCAACTAAAGGAACATTGGTGGGTTTTAGTCAGTAAGAGTCTGATTCGCACTCCCGCTTCAGCCAGAGTGGGAGAGTCACCTGATGATTACTCACCCTAAAAAAAAAGGTATACCTACCTGGTTACCAGAGAGATATATCGATCGTGCGGCCAGAAGTAAGTAGTCTTTTTCTAGAATTCTGATCGAGCCACGATACAGGCTTGCAGGTACGGATATGTTCTGTATATTGACATCGAAAATGTGAAAAGAGACTATATTGGCACTTTGTTCTGTTTCTAAATAGTAGTTTTTCGAAGGATTTTGCTCAGTTCATTCTCTATGTCTATGAACTGAATAGAACATAAATATATAGCATCGAACTCTATTATAATAAGATACTCACACTTAACGTGTGGCTGGCAGAGAGGTTATTCTTCAAAGAAAAGTGATCATACAAAAATATAGAATAGAATAAAATAGAATAGAATACTCTTTATTATGTATATCGTTTAGATTACAGAAACATTTAATGAAGAAAACTTTACATAGGGTGACAAAAGTGTTTTTTTTTAGATAAATGTTGCTGTGGAGTATTATACGCATTAAAATTAACTGTGAACTCAAGCTTTACTTGCTTAATTGAACATAGTTCCCACTTTTTATGCAGAAGGTTGTGAAACGTAGGTAACTCTCGCTCTCATGTCTATAAATACATAACCAAAAAAAAACTTTATAAAAATGAAGTCTCCAACACCTTCCTCTGTTCTCAAGTCTAGGCAAGCGAGAATCATCGTAGAGCTAATCTTGAGGGCGGGCAGCCGCTTACGCAAATGTCATTCACGCGACCCCTTCACGCTTTTGCACACCAACCATACAAGACCTACCCTGCCTGCCTTACTCCTCACTAACACGGCCGACTAAGGGGGCTTGTGGGGTTTAGTAAAGGTCTTATCTGAATGGCCCTCGATAGATATGTGAGTAGAATAGGATTCGGGCACAATCCTTCGTGATTGCGCCTCGTTCCATTTTCAAATCCTCGACGACCGTTTGTCGTCCGAACTCAAACGAGCATCGGGTTGTTTCCTTTGCGAAGTTTGAATTTAGAACGTTTAACGCTCGACATCTTGTGAAAAAGGGCCTTTGGTGCTTTGGAGAAGATTTCTCATAAAAATCATCGTACCTAAATCTAATGAAAAAGTTTTATAGACTAGTTTTGAATAAAGTAGAAGCTACAGATTTTTCTGCTCGGTTCGACCTGAGTCTATTTGATGTATGTTTTATGTCTGCCTTGAGGCTTAAACTCTAGCAAAGGTTGGCGCAGTGGTTGAGCGATCGGCTGCTGCGCTGCGTGTCGCGGGTTCGATCCCCGCACGAAACAAATATTTTCACCTCACAACCTCGGAAAGATTCTGTTTGTCATTCGAAATTGGAGTGCAAAAGCGCATTTTATCTGCTAGGAAGGAAAGAGTTTAAAATTCGAACCTTTCTATTCAATATTTTTTATACGGCAAGTCCACTGAAAATGCATTAGTACTAACTTATTTCATGTCAGTGCGCCAACCTAATTTTTAGGGTTCCATACCCGAAGGGTCTAATCGGAGCCCTATTGCTGTCCTTGTCCGTCTGTCCATCTGTGCGTCTGTCTGTCTGTCCGTCGTCTGTCACAAAATTTTGTGGGTCTAATCGGAGCCCTATTGCTGTCACTCACGTGTCTGTCTGTCCGTCTGTTCGTCTGTCCTTTTATCCGTCTGTCGGTCTGTCCGTCTATTAGTCTGTCCGTCTGTGTACTCTTGAGTTTTATGTCTGTTAATAGAATTAAATAGCACTTCATAAATTAAATTGCGTGCCTTCCAAAGCATAGATATAACCTAAAGAAATCATCAGAGTCTTTTTAGCCGAAATAAGTTCACTGCAGGACAATATTTACATACTTAGGCCTCCAGCCCTCCATGCATCGCCACATCGACCGATCCTTATGCTTTTGGCACCCTGCTTCCCATCCTCTCCATACAACAAATAATTCCATACAAATTATGCTCACATTAATTTAACTAAGAACATTACTGCCACAACTTCCGAATTACAAATTCCGGTGGACCATTAGGATAGTATTAATCAAAGGGACGATAGCCCCAAATCTAAGAACCACCCTGTACCCTTAAATTGTATTGTCAAACCAACACATGGTCCCGAAATAGCTCCTTTGGCTACTGTCAACAACTAATGACACAGCGTAACAAAATATTCACCATAAAATTATCCTACTGTATGTTCCTCAACAAAGCTTTCACCAAACAAGTTTAGTCTGTGGTTTAATAGTGGGCACACGTGCAAAACACTTGAGAGGGAGTGTTACTAAAATGGACCGCCACTATCACGTAATTAAGTGCCCCCGTCCGTTGTTCACCGGACCGTAAGGGGACACTGGGCTAGAATGGCTGAGGTATTAAAATAACAAATTATTTAGAAAAGGGAATTTCAACCTTAACACTCGAAGTTAAAATTCAAAGTCTATTAGGTAAAGTTTGTGGAATAAGGTATATTTGGCAATTGGGGTAATGTGTTAGGCATAAATTACTAGTTTTCTTTGGAGTTGAATTAAGTACGGATGAAGGCAGTTAGTAGTTAGTGTCCGGCATAATGACTGTGGAAACGGGTGAGGGGCTGTGATAATAATTAGCGAAGGACCTATTAATTTGCTAAAACCAACCAAAAAGCCCACAGCTTTTGTTAAGTACCGTATGTAGATTAGATCCGTGGATAATCCTAAATTATTGTTGGAACATAGAGAGTAACGGCTCTCAAACTTAGCTAAAGAAAACTATTAGGTATCTCTAAAAAAGATTTAGGCCTACTAGTCGACGCAGAAATATCCTCGATTAATGGCATTAGATAACCTTGATTAAGAATTAAAATAAAGGAGTTAATTTTCATGACATTTCCCCAAAATTTCCTCGTTGTGCAAGACTTTCACCAAAATCTGTAACCCTACACCCCGATCTAAATCTGCCACAAAAAATATACAAGTAAGCTTTCGAAATGCAACTCATGAACCCAACCAAATAAACAAGGTTTTTATACAAATAAAATGTAATCGGTGTTAATAAACATTAGTTGTGGATTCACAAGCGTGGACGCATCCGGAGCTCGTATAAAAACGATTAATATTCTACAAGTTAGGAGTAAGGATGAGAAGGGAACTGGTATGATAAATAACAGGTAGAGAGGAACAGTGATTTGAGTTCTTCGAAAAACCTTTCGTAGAAAATGTGACATAGCTAGGAGATTGAAAAGAATTAAAAGAACCTTAGGCGCTAGACAAGAGACATTCTGTCAAAAAAGCGTCGCGATAGTGATTGACAAAAAGTCAAAAATGTATGGGATTGACAAGCCTATCGAAATGTCAGGTGACCAACCCCTTACATTTTGGCATTTCAATATTCGCTAATCAAATGACACATTGTTTATAGCTTCTGGAGAAAAGCCTCAAGGGTTCATATTTATAAAGTAACTTGCTAATATTTGCCTGCATATGTATGCATGTTGGTTCTGTGATGTGTTATACTTTTTCTTTCTTTGCTTCTTTCAGCACAGTAACTCCCTGTCTGGAAAACGCATATTTTCGAACTTTTCACTTAGTTTTGAAACGTTTCTCTTGAGCTCTTGAGCAAAAGTATGAGTGCGAGGATGAGATGAATTATGTCTGTAGATATTCATAATAATTTTACAAGTGGACACATCAATCTATATGAAAATAGAAACTACATTCAATTGTAATACGTACTACATTTTTCCCCAGAAAATGTCCAAGCGACTGTTCCCAAAAAGCGTTCCGAATACCAATAGCAGATATTTTGACAACATAATACTAGACCTAGAAATACCAACTACATAACACCAGGACCAGCTCTATCGTTTGATTGAATACGTTGCGTGAACGCAATAAAATTGCTGGTAAAAGATTTTAACGCTGTAAATCGACTTCGTAAAGGAAGTCGGTAGTTAATGCATGTAGTACAAGATAGAGATAACAGAAAACATTCATGTTTTATTAATTTTTATTTAATTGATTTTTAAACAACTTGTTAGTAAACGGATGCAGTATGTTTGTGTCATCGAAAATTCAGTTTTTGGTCGTTATTATTTAAAATGCTTTTAATATGTGGGTTATTCCACATCATTATTTTATTTTAGATGTGATTGCATTTGACCACTGTCTCTGAAGGCAGCTTGCTTAGTAGTAGCCTATTCACTCTTGGACGGCTGTTACTGACTAGATACGAAAATCGTGAAAAGGTTCTGGGAACACATTCATTGATTGTGCGTATAGTCAAGGACTGAAATTGCCTGCCGGAGTCTGTGTTTTCTGATAGTTACAACCTGGAGGTCTTTAAATCAAGGGTGAATAGGTTACTTCTAGGCAAGCGTGCTATAACGTTGACCACATCATCGCTTTCCATCAGGTGAGATGGTGGTTAAACGCGAGCCTAGCCGTCAAGCCCCTCATTAGCAGACACAATTAAAAACCTGCAGGCCAGCATTCACGCAAGGTGTAGAACCAGGTGTTGTGATGCAACATGCGTCTCTGTAGCAATATACAGCAATCGGTAGGGTTATATGCTTCAATGCCAACTACAACAGTCATAAAACCCAAGTCCTTAGTAATTCCTTCCACATTCCAATTGGATCCAACAAAAAAATCGTCGTAACATATTCCGGTCACACTCACCCAATACTCGACTAATAACGTATCTCTTGTACCAAAGTCTATCCAATTCCCGTATCAGATGTTAACATTCACAATGGCTTATTTGACTAACAAACAGTATCGGACGATTATCCTACGTGGTTGAATTATGTATGAGTCACTTCCTTTCCTCCAGCCCTTGCATGAGTGACGTAAGGTCGCCTACGCACTTTGTTAGGAGAATATTTTGCTTTACGTGTTTCTGTCAGGTTGGTTTAGTTGATCGATGTGATGTCGTTTTGTTTAGCATGTTCATCGGGAGCTTTTGGCTTGGTAACAGCATTATTAGCATTTACTATGTTGACTGTTAAAAATAACTTATCATTGCTTAAAATACTATTGTGTAAGAATAATCACTGAGTCTGTTGAATAAATAAATCTTGGGTTGTACCCTATTAGTGCGAGTAGTGTAGATATATATATACATATATATATATTGTATATAATATAATAGCCTTTTTATTTCCTTAATATTCATGCATGTTTTCATTTCATTTTTCTTATCATTCCAGTAATAATTGTTTAATGAATTAATTAATTTTTCAATTTCAACATTAAGTAAACAATCGCACAACAATTCAAGTTTTCAACATAAAATAGTAATAACAAATACATTAAAACAGATACATGTAATAATTATTCATTATTATTTAAAACTAATACTTAACATGTCATTGCAATTCATTCAAAGAAATAATTAAAATTACTAAAATTTACAATAAAACATACATTAAATTTATTTACCATTATTATACAATTAATTAATTCATCAAATATCATTATTTATTTATTCTTATTATATAATTATTAAGGACCTCTTAACGAGTAAAGGCCTCCTCCATATTTTTCCAACTATCTCTATTGTTTGCCTTTGTAATCCAATTTTTTCCAGCTACTTTTATCTATATATATAATACCTATATATTATATAGGTACACACGGCGATCACATTCATTGATAGACGAGTAAGTACTATAAGTATCTTTTAACAATGGTTATACCGATGAATTGACTCTAATTTCATGGTATATTCATTACTAGCAATGCAGGCAGAACGCATAAAATATAAAATTATTAAAGGAAATATCTAATTATTTAGCAACAAAAGCACTTTATTACAGTTAAAGGTATTAAAGTAAAGGAAACTCATAAATTAAACCGAAGAGGAAAACCACTAAAACCCATATAAAAACTAAAAAATACTTCTTTACAAAAAAAACAACCGACTTCCAAAAAAAAAAAAAACTTTGATTTCGGAAGTCGGTGTTATTTCTTCGTTATTTGACACCGACTGCCGAAATTAAAGTTATTTTTTTAATTTTTAGTGTATTTTTTTTTGGAAGTCGGTTGTTTTTTTTTTTTGTAAAAAAGTTTTTTATTTCTCACTTATTAGTTGTTATACTCCAGAACTAAAAGCTCCAATAACATGGAACGTGAAATTTAAACACAATCGTATGTTCAGTTTTTCAAAAAGCACTGTAGCAATTTCGATAAAATTATATGGGCCCACCTCGAGAGTAGATTCTTTCGGATAAAAAAAGAATTTTGAAATTCTGTCCTCAATTGACAAAGAAATCGGTGGACACAAATAAAAAAAAAAAACAGTCGAACATAGAACCTCCTCCTTTTTCGAAGTTGGTTAAAAATGGTCGTCCGAACATAGCTCTTTTTAGTTAAATTACTTAAACAATTATACAAACTAAACTCCTATTCTTTAAATAAATACACCAGAACCTCGTTTTAAAACAGAACTTAATTACTACACAAGATAGAATCTATCTGTAACACCATCAAATTCTATTTGGAAGTACAAAACAAATCGGGTCCGCGGCCTGTAGTCACACAAATTGTTCTTTAATTGCTTTTTTTACTTCACATTAAGGTACAATTAGACTGTTTAAGTATTAACGATGTGACAGACGGACAGACCATGACGACGCGTAAATGTTACATATTGAAACGTGGAACACGACCATGTGTGGAGCTGTTTAGCGCGTTTGATATTTAAATTAATCAATAACCTCCTTACATGATAATAACATACTTACCTACTAGCACTTTGCCCGCGGCTTTGCTCCCGTGACTTATCCCGCGGGAACTGTTATTTTTCCCGGGATAAAAAGTAGTCTATGTTACTCGCCGATAATTTAGTTTCAGAGCTTATTCGATACAAACCAACAAAAAAATCTTTCCTCTTTATAATATTAGTATAGAACACTTAAATAAAAAAATCCGCCCAAAAGCGAGTCGGACTCGCGCGCAAAAGGTTCCGAACAAATAATATTTTTTTCAGGTTTTTTTTTAAACTACCTCCTTATAGGTATTCCTGTAATCTATAAGTAAAGAACTACTTTCCGTATTTTTTCAAAATTTTAGGCCTAGTGGTTTCGGAGATAAGAGGGGGGGGGGGGATCATTTTTCATCTATTTTCTTAAATAACTTTAAAACCATATATTTTAAAATTATAAAAAAAAATATTCGAGACCTTTACAGTGTGCCCTTTCATTTTTGACTGAACTAACCTTTTATATTTAGACGTCAATACAATTCAATGTGATATTCTAAACCCCTTACAGCAAAAATTCATAAAACCGTCGTCGGTTTGTGGTCGATTAATCGTAATTATAATAAAATTTAAAAAACTAGCTCATACTTTAGATCATAATTGAAATGATCTTTTATGTTGTGCATTAAAACTTTTAGAAATAAATTATTTTAACTGTAACATCGCGTCTGTAAAATCACTTAAATCAGTGAAATCGGCAAAATTTCGTGTACGGCCTCTTAGAAAAATAGGTGTCCAATATTTTTTGGTGATCTAACTGAACGGTTTTTTTTTTAGAAATGCCATTTGAACTTCTAGTACAACACACATCTATTTATATTTATTTACGTTTCGATGAAAGTTCTTATAATTCAGGTCGATTCTAAAACACAAAAATTATCTGTCAAATCCAGCTAACAAGACCAAACTTTTCCTTCAAAAGTATCAACCAAACACAAAAACCTCTGAAGCTCTAAACTACACCAGCATAATAATTGACTAACCCAGGTTTTTCTTTAAAACACATTTAACTTCACTTAACAGCTCCATACAACTTCAATCCTCCAACAAATAAATAAAAAACCCATGGTAACGATGACGGTGCGTCGGCTCCGAAAGCTTGTTTGTTTACAATCATTGTTTTATTGCACACAACACATCTTGGGCACATCTCCATACAATACAGCGCAGCCTCCCTGCCATCCGGCGCCCGCACACACCTCATATTTTATTATCAACTCTTCCAATTTATAGATTTGAAATCGAATAAAGTTGGTTCTGTAAAGGCTAGTGTTACCCTGTAGATAAATCAGGTGTTCGGTGGTGTAAACTTGTAAAGGATATGTGAAGTATCCGATTTCTTCAAGTAAACTATTCAATTACTACAAAAAATAATGATGAAACCTGTTGAAGCAAAAAGCTAGCATGGAGCATAGTTGGTATATTTACCTACTAAGTATAGCTGACAAGACAAACTGTTTGGAGAATCAATCGTAATTTTTTTTTTTTTTTGGGGACGGAAAATCATCCAGCGACTTCTCCCGCTCTAGGGTGGAGCGGAAGGGCGTCTCAGACTCGTATTGACTAAAGCCCACCCCTGTTCCTCCCTGCCCTGAATGCCCAGGGGCGAGGTAACTCTTTCAAATTTATCCTCAACCCCCGGACAGACACCGGCCATGACGGGCCCCGTTATGTTTGCTGACAACTCTTTGAGGCGCGCGTGGAACACTACGCGCCGTCGACTCTCGGGCCTGGTGCTGATCAGACGGCGAGTTACCCACTACTCGCCGTCCGCAGGCCCGGTCTATGGTGGCCGGAGATCGTCTCTCGGCGCCGGAAGCCCTTGGCGTCTACTGCGGCGGCTGCTGCCAAGGTAAACTAAAAATGCTCAAAAATTAACTAATTAGTCTAGAACCCTAGAACCATTTAATACTACCAAAAGTCATCATCCAAACAAGACATCACTTTCTACATTTTCTCAAGTAAAGAATATACACGATATGCAAGAAAAATATTTAACTCAATCCATCTGACAGCTTTCATAGAATATTCCAGCGCAGTGTGTCCTGATTTTTACAGAAACCCTCAGTTTCATCATGTCACCCCGATTTTTTACGAAGAGCTCCAAGATCACAAGATGTTCCCTAATTGCAACAAATAACCCACATTTTTTACTATGACACCCCTGCAGCCCTGTAGCTGTGTAGGTACTAGGGTGACATGATCGATCAATTTGCTTGTATGGCTTCGGCAGTAATGTTATTGGAAAGGCGTTACTGCCGTCCATTAGGGTTGAAGTTGAAGTGATGATGGCAACTTTGTCAATGTTTTCGAGTTATAAAATTGAACGTAGGAATGACTGGTGCGTCCACACGGGTAGACTTGGTACAAACTTTTGTCGTACAGACAAAAAACGACGTTCAAAAACACCGAAATTCTGCACTACTATGTTGCACAGACAAAAAAACTTTTTACAAAAAAAATACAACCGACTTCCATAAATAAAACTAAAAAATGCAAAATAACTTTAATTTCGGAAGTTGGTGTCAAATACCCAAGAAACCAAACTAGAAACACCGACTCGGTGGAAGTCGGTTGTATTTTTTTTGTAAAAAGTTTTTTATTTTTCACTTTTTAGTTGTTGTACCCCATTCTAAAACTAAATTAATATTAAAGTTATGCCCGAATTGATAGCCCCAAAAATAGGGAATTTGAACATAGTTAGTGAAATTAGGGTGTATCAGGGTGAACTGTACAAATCTGTATACCCCTTCAGAGCGTATCAGCGTGATGTAATGTTGTGAAGTGGTGAAAACAATATACAGATATGCGATTGCAGCAATTCTGGAAGGTTTGCTATCATTTATTGAAGAGTTCCATTGTGTATCTGCGAAGTTCTTCATCAGATCTTCACCAAATTAAAATGGGACCACATGTGAAGCAACATCTTTCAAATAAAAAATCTTCAAAATCGGTTCACGTAGTGAAAAGTTATGAGGTAACACACATAAAAAAAAAAAAAAAAAACTCCTCCTTTTTTTGAA
The DNA here is from genome assembly GCA_951329385.1 of Polia nebulosa. Lineage (NCBI taxonomy): Eukaryota > Metazoa > Arthropoda > Insecta > Lepidoptera > Noctuidae > Polia > Polia nebulosa. The sequence goes on along the minus strand of OX589588.1, from coordinate 10,302,612 downwards.
GTCGGTTAAAAATTCATAACAATCATAGTGGATTTTTTCGGGGCAAACAAATAAACCAACAAACTTTACACTCAGCGATATTATGAAAGAAAGAAAAAATATTTATTTGTACCTCACACAAGAACGTAATACTAACAATACAAATAAAAAATAGCTTTCTATTAATGAGTAATTTTAGATTTCAAAGATGGATACTTCCAAAGATTATCTTTATTCACGACTAGCACTTCGCTCGCGACTTCGTCCACATGGATTTCGAAAATAGATATAAAGTTTGGCCTATTATAGCACACAGGAATAATAAATAATAGCAAATAGCTTTCAACTGGTAAAAGAATTTCAAAATCGGTTCAGTAGTTCCAGGGATTACTTCTTAAAAACAAACTTATAAACTTTACTTCTTTACAATATTAGTATAGATTGCCAGTATTACCAATCGGTATTTTCATACACCTTTGTTTGAGTAGAGTTAGGAAAGTTAACAACACATTTACAGGTAAATACAGTACCTACTTGCAAACGTCAAAACGTTGACTAATTAACCCTTATTCATCAGATATCCGACTACCATTAAAATAACGTATCGTCCATCATCCCCTAACCCTTCACTTCTCAAGTTACCTGATCCCGATACCCGATAGACAGATACAAATTTATGACAGGACTCGTGAATTATTCGGCCCTCCATTTATTGCTTATCTGTGGATCTAACCGCACGTGGTCTGGCGTGATCTATGGTCAGGCTGCAACCACAGAGCAGCAAAAAGCGGTCAAACCAACCACTTTACAGCCGCTTGAAATTTAATCGGCCATTTTAATAGACCCAATCAGTTCCCAATTCTGATTGCTACCACAAAATTGATACTTAAAATTAATTTGATGATGATGTTTGAACGTGAATTGGTTAATTAATTTTACTCATTTCGTCATTAATTTTGAAGACCGGAAAGATTTTAAGATTATGGCAGTGTTGGGATAGTTTTATGCAGATGAGAGAGTTGTAAAAGTGGTAAAGACAGATAAAACCGCTACTGATAAACTTAGAGAAAAGTGATTATGACGAGTTAACATAACTAGCGTTATAATAATGATCACACTGCTGGGACTCTGGCCTCCGCTCTAGAAGAAAGAGTGGGCCGTCCAATTGCAGCTTGGTGGATGTCAGAAATCTTAAATTTTTTTGTTCTAGGGTATACTGATTTCCTCACGATGTTTTCCTTCACCGTTTTGAGAGCAATGGCGATGAAATAAATGACACAAAGTAAGGCGCCTGCCTGGGTTTGAACCCACGACCTACGACTCATAAGTCGGGGCTGATACCACTGGGCCACCACTGCTCTCAGAAGGTTGACGGATTAGTAAAATATAACTTCATTTTTTGTAAAGATTCCCGGTCAGTTTCTTTTTTATTTTTAAACGACTTCCAAAAGGAGAAGGTTCTCAATTCGTCTGTATGTTTTTTTTTTTGTAAGTATGTTTGTTACGCGATTGTTTGGTAGTTCATCTTCAGAGGTGGTCCCATATTAATTTTATCGAAATATGATTCAGCCCTTTTTGAAAAAAACAACGTAAACAAAAAAAATATGTATACACAGATGACGTTTTGGTTATCTCCAATTATGTTCAAAGTCAACATTATTGGGGTTATCTATTCGGGCATAACTTAATTATTTAGTTTTAGTTCCGAAGTCGGTGTCAAATAACGAAGAAACAAAATACAAACACCGACTTCCGAAACTAAAGTTAGTTTTCAATTTTTAGAAGTCGGTTGTGTTTTTTTTGTAAAAAAGTTTTTTTGATTTTTCTCACTCGCTTACCGCTCTGCTTATGAAACCGCCTGCACCTCTAGTTGTCATGTAACCAAATACTGAAAAATTACGAGCGTATCATAAACGTGAGTGAGTCCTGCACTCCTCCTTGCATGACAATTATGATGGTATTCGTTGTGTATGGCTATGATTTATGTCAGCGCGCGTTCGGTGACCCTCGCTGCTTTTGGAAATAGGTCGTTTCCTAATGTGTTTTATTCAGGAGTTTTATGTGTATATTTGGTTAAAGGCTTAGGAATTTGTTTGGGACTTCCGGGTGCTTTAATAGCAATAAATTATTAATTCTAAAAGGCTTGGCTACTAATGAAAGAATGTCTCGTTGCACGTTATACTGAGTTTATAATCAGACAGAATTAATGACCCATATTTTGCCTGTTTAGGGTTATATGGGTTTAGGAGCAGTGGTGGCCCATAGGTAACGGCCGCGACTTACAAGGTCGTGAGTTCAAACCCCAGCAGGCGTTTTACTTTATGTAAATTATTTCATCACCACTGCTCTCAAAACGGTGAAAGAAAACATCGTGAGGAAACCGGCATGTCCTAGATCCTAAAATTCGAAGACATGTGACATCCACCAACCCGCATTGGGCCCGCGTGGTGGATTACGGCCCAGAGCGTTTAGACAAAATACTCTTCTGTTCACGTTAACCCTAACGTTTCGTACAAAATGTATGGCAACGACATTACTGGGCGTGAGTCACGGGACAGTTCGCTCTGCAGGTAATGTCCTTGTCATACATTTTGCACGAAGCGTTAGCGTTAGCGCTATTATAAAAGTTATTTGGCTAAGGGGGCTGAACCTCTCACAGAGAGGAGGCCTGTACCCCAGCATTAAAAGGCTGATGATGATTTTGCCTGTTTTACAAAATTCTTTCTTTTAAACTAGCGATAACTTTACAGTGCGGGAAAAGAGCAAAGTCTTAAACCATTTAACTTCAGTCCAAGGACCAAGAATCTTATTACCATTAAACTTTATTCTTTATAAGTTTTTCGAAATTATGCAGGCGGGACAGCTCTGCCAGATACGAAGCCAGCCATAACTTAGACGATAATAGAAGCAGGGTTACCGAGACCTCAGCCAGAGCTGGCTCAGGGCTGGCATACTAATGAGGAACTAACAATCTTACTGCCAGGGATACGTGTTCTTACAGGATTTACATAAGTTACGGAATTTGGAAGGTGTATTTTGAAAGTATTTATTGGGACTAGTTTTAGTAATTTTATTTAAGTAGAAAAAATAGGTATTCTGAACAATACTGAAGTTTATATGGAAAAATTGCAACTGAAGGTGAAATCAAGTTTTTTTTAGTTTTTGATGACACAAAGGAACGCAAGAGTTGATGGCTCTTCATGGTAAAAAATGTAATGTATAGACTGCGCTGTCCGCATTAAGACCCCGTTTAGAAGTGCAGTGAAGCTCCCTTACGAAGATTTGAAAAAGCGCTAAAGCAGCCTCTGGAAAGTGACCGTCTGTGGCGTCTATTTTGAATAGGTTTTTACTTCCATAATTATCCCTTGGCACTTCTTGGTATATAAAAAAGGTCAAGTGCGAGTCGGACTCGCGCATGAAAGGTTCCGTACCATCGTACAAGATTTAATACTGTATGTGTTTTAATTTATTTTTATGTAAATTATTTATTGTTAAAGCGGCAACACAATTACACATTCTGTAAAAATTTCAACAGACTGCCTATTGCGGCTCATAAGCTTAGTTATAGGGTCCCGTTGGTTACCCTTCGGGTAGGGGCACTAAAAAATAGCGACCCGCCATGACTTCGCACGGGTTCAAGTTCAATTTTTTTCTTCGAGTTCCCAGTTTTAACTTCATACAAACCTTGTCCTGACAATTACGAACACAGCAAAAATAAAATTACCCAAATAGGTGCAGCCATTCTGAAGTGATGCGCTTCCTTACATTCGGCCATTGATTTTTATTTAAGGTAGATAGATGTAAAGTAATAACAGCCGCACGGATCGATTCATCACGTTAAGCTACGCTTGCCGATGGGTGACCATCTTTACATACCGAGACTCCTCCGTGCCTCGGAAAGCACGTTAAGCCGTTGGTCCCGGCTGTCAATCGTGGATCTTTGACGGTCGTTAAGGGTCGTCAGCAGCATAAAAGTCTGACAAGCAGATCATACCAAGGGGTATCGTATTTCCCTGTAACTGGGCTGTGGAGGTCATATAGGCAGTCGCTCCATGTAAAATACTGGTATTCAGCTGCATCCGGTTAGACTGGAAGCCGACCCCAAGATAGTTGGGAAAAGTCTAGGCAGATTGATTTAGATGTAACAAAGAAAATGGGTGATGATTGCATTTGCATTCTTAAAATGTGGAAGTACACCGGAAAACTCTAGACATGCAGTCGACAGTCGCTTTACGTGAGGAATTACCATCAATCTTTACAGGAAATAAAACCCCACCACCATATGGAGACCTGACTACCATACTTTCCATACAAAAACCCATAAGAAAGTTAAGAAACAATAAAAGCTCTTTGATTTACGAGGATATAAAACAATAACAGTGACTTGTGTCCCAGTTCATTCATTAGGCCTATTATAGCCCCGCATAAGGACATTTTGATAAATGCTCGTACGTTCAAATGTAATATGCTTTAAACGGGCCACAATTAAAATGTTCAGAAGATTATAAATTGTCTCCGCACTTGACTCTGTATTGCATTTCGCTTGTAAATGTACGTAATTAGAAATGACGTGCGGTATTATTTGGATTTATTTTTGTTGATTTGCAAGTGCACTTTAATTCGTTTCGCAGGATATATAGGACGTTTTATGGTTTTGCAAACAGATCTTTAACTGCCCAGCTAATCAAGAGTGCCCACTGCCACTTATGGACACCACGGTCATCCTGATCGGAAGTCCTTTTCACCAATTATGGACACCTGCTATACCCATGGGATTGCTAAGCTACTTCGTTGCAGGGATTAAATATGAACTAGGAGAGTCCCATGTTTTTGTTCCAAACTCCTTGATCGATATTTTGCATTATCTTCTAGGATTTAAAGCAACACGATCAAGTAAGAAATTTTATGTGTTTATTTCTAAACGCACAAGTGCGACAATTGTGTTATTTTAAACCTTTATTGCTGCAACAAGACATACAAACCGAACTGACACGATAATTCCTTAACTTTTACTGTCTGTACATTCGCATACCCAAGGTGATTGTCTCATGTTTCTCTCATTGTGCGTCGTGGCGGGTGTGAGTTACGACGTCGCATTTGTCGCGCCGGCGCCGAGTCGGGTCGCTTGCGCGTGCGCATGTCGCTAACGAGATCCTGCCTGGAGGCGCGCAGCCACTACCTACAGAACTAAATAGGGTGTGCAGACTTTAATGAAGATATTTTACATAATGTTCTGTATAAGTGTTATTAATGAATTGCTTTTTTTTTAAATACTCCTAGTATTTAAATATGGGATAATAAACACTGTTATTTCGAAAAAATATGTTATGGAATTTAGTTATTTATATTAATTATTTGTGTGTTTCACTTATGAACTCTAAAAGGTTATTTTAGTTTCTACATTTAGTAAAAAGAAAAAAAAAATTACTATTATGTACTCAAAAATGCATAATGCATGACAAACCTTCCAATAGGGATGACGAAAGGGTAAAAAAATAATAATTCTATTTAGTCTGTAAGTTAGATTATCAAAAAATATTGGACACGCATTTTGACTGGCCTGTTGGTCTAGTGGTTAGTGACCCTGACTGCTATGCCGGAGGTCGTGGGTTCGATTCCCACCCAGGACAAATGTTTGTGTAATGAGCACGATCATTTGTTCTGTGTCTGGGTGTAATTTATCTATAATATGTATGTATTTAGAAATATACATGTATGTTTATCAGTTGTCTAGTACCCATAACACAAGCTCTGCTTAGCTTGGGACTAGATGGCGTTGTGTGATAGTTGTGGAATATTATTAATATTAATATTATTATTATTATTATTTTTTGCTTTGTCAAATTAATGAAAAATTACAAAGATTCAACACATCAAAGTTCAGGAGTGGGGGCTTGTTACATCACTTTTCAGTAAAAAGTGGTACATTTTTAACTTAAATGTGCGTCATCTGATATTTCAACCCACTGTATCGTCTTCATTTTTAACCGACTTCGAAAAAGGAGGAGGTTCTATGTTCGACTTTTTTTTATGTATGTCCACCGATTTCTCTGTCAATTGAGGACCAATTTTCAAAATCATTTTTTATCCGAAAGAATTACTCCCGAGGTGGTCCCATATTAATTTTATCGAAATTGCTACAGCGCTTTTTGAATAACTGAACAAAAACGAAAAATACTCGTACTTAAACCTAGATGACGTTTTAGTGTTCTCCAATTACGACTATGTTTAAATTCCATGTTCCACGTTATTGGGGTTTTTAGTTCTGGGTTTATAACAACTACAAAGTGAAAAATAAAAAACTTTTTAAAAAAAAAAACAACCGACTTCCAAAAAAAAATACACTAAAAATTAAAAAATAACTTTAATTTCGGAAGTCGGTGTCAAATAACGAAGCAATAAAATACAAACACCGACTGCCGAAATTAAAGTTATTTTTTAATTTATTGTGTATTTTTTTTTTTGAAGTCGGTAGAGACAAAATTAAAAATACATGTCCAATATTTTTTGGTAATCTAACTGACGGACTAATTAGATTTATTTAGTTGTCAATCCTATTAGTAATTTCTGTTCATTAGCAACAAAATTAGATTAATCTCCAAAAACTGACGCAAAAATTAAACCATGCAACCCTAACAAAACCCGCGTGCTTCCCGCAGTCGCGTGCATATCGGCCTGCGCCCGCGCAACGTGCAAATAGTTGATTTACTCTCCCACTCCTTCGAGTTTACACTGCGCGTGCAGTTGTTACCCCCTGTCAGTGTACCTCGGATAAATAATATTGTCTCTGGCAAGACGTATGGGTCTGAGAGCAGCCCAAGACGCAGGCGCAATGAAATGAGTAATTGTGATCGAGAATAAATCGGGAACACAGCCCTGCAATATCGATTCTGTGATTACAAAGATAGGGTTCAAAATTGAAGTTGAAAGGTTTATTTTCATAACTTACTGTATCGTTAACAATATAATTAATATCGAACTGCAGTGAGAATAATACTGTGAGATTTAAATGGATTCTCATAAGATTTGCAATTTAAATAACGATGGTGAATTAAAATAACAGATGAGTATTGGTTACAATGCAAGAGTGAACGGTAAGAAAAGCAAAGAGACGTGGAATCTAAATCATCTTGATTAATATGGTTAAACGAGCGAGCTCTGTAGTAAGTAAATTAAGATAGGTACGAGTAGATGAAATAGGTACTTTAGATATTGCTGTATCTTTATCCTCGTTGGTGAATACTGTAGTGTCGGGGGTTCTGCAGTGTAGCTCAGTGGCTTGTAGGTTCTTCTCCAGAGTGTTCTTACGTTGCGGTATGTGAACAGTGAACGCAAATTATGTGAAACACTTATCCAGAATACTTGATATGTCTCTATCACTATCACTACATATCATAAAACTAAATCCTCCGCCGCGTCTGTACGTGATAAACTCAAAAACTACTGAACTATTCATGAAGAAGGTTTTTTTTTTTTTTGGGGGTTGGGAAATCATCCTATGACTTCTTCCGCTCTAGGGTGGAGCGGAAGGGCGTGTCAGACTCTTACTGACTAAAACCCACCCCTGTTCCTCCCTGCCCTGAATGCCCAGGGGCGAGGTAACTCTTTCGAATTTATCCTCAACCCCCCGGGGGTAGGCATCGGCTGTGGCAGGCCCCGTCCTTTTGCTGACAACTCTTTGAGGCGCGCGTGGAACACTACGCGCCGTCGACTCTCGGGCCTGTTGCTGATCGGGCGGCGAGTTACCCACTACTCTCCGTCCGCAGGCCCGGGTATGAGGAAGGTTTAGATGTACAATTTGTACCCGAGCGAGCCTGGGGCGAGTGACTAGTCTTCCATATAAATAAACATTAATGTTTGTATGTTTGTCCAATAAGCCATTGATTAGATTGTGATGAAACATTGGTAGGGTCTTCTGAGGACCCGCCAGGGTTCGTGGCCCAAAAAATCTACACAAATAGAAAAAAACGTGGCATTGCAACGTATGGGGTGCACCTAGTATATAGGGTTTTTTTTTTTTTTTGGGGGGTGGGAAATCATCCCATGACTTCTTCCGCTCTAGGGTGGCGCGGAAGGGCGTGTCAGACTCTTACTGACTAAAACCCACCCCTGTTCCTCCCTGCCCTGAGTGCCCAGGGGCGAGGTAACTCTTTCGAATTTATCCTCAACCCCCGGGCAGACCTAGTATATAGGTCTTTGGGAGAGTTGTTTATTGTCATGAGTACAATCACGTGTTTAAGTATCGGTCACTAATTACCAGTCCCCCTATATAATAAAACAAAGTTCCCCGCCGCGTCTGTCTCTCTGCCTGTCTGTCTGTCCGCGATAATCTCAAAAACTACTGAACGGATTTTAATGCAGTTTTCACCTATAGACAGAGTGATATACATGTGTATAATTTTTACCCGTGCATAGCTGGTTCGGGTCGCTAGTTATATTATAAAAATTAATGTCTTTCCTAACTGACTCACTGATGACAATACAATTCTTTTCTTTTTAGGGTTCCGTACCCGAAGGGTCCAAACTGAGCCCTATTGCTATCACCCGCGTGTCTGTTTGTCCGTCGTCTGTCACAAAATTTTGTTCAAAATAATTTTTTAACTTCCCATTGACGAACTTGAAATTTGGTGATAGATAACATTTACTATCACGTATATTATACTAACAAATAGCAACATATTGATAAATCAGATTTTTTTCTTTGAAATAAAACTTCATTTGGTACGGAACCTTAAATGTGCGAAGTCCGACACGCACTTGACCGGTTTTTTTTTATTTTATTTCGAACGTATTCTAAATTTGCATCACCATTTAAAATGATATTTGCTCAACTAGCTTGTCTGCTGACAAGGTTGGTGTTCTCACTCGACCTCCTTAGACGTCTCAGTACTCAGCCCGGCTTGTTGCCAGAAATTACCGTTATCTATGAAAAATTGGGATCCACCTGCATCAATGATGTGTTTCTAGCTGAATTGACTTTACTGAACATTTTTTTTTAAAGCATGTAAGTAACCGTGAACCATCTAGAAGTAAGAATAGGCACTTGCTTCACGTCAATCTTTTCCAAAGCCATCAATTACAAACATTACTTCTTCTTTCATATCCTGAAATATATCTTATCTTTTAAGAACATAATCCTACAAACTTTTTCTATTTCCCCAAAACATCACCAAACTTTCACCGAGAATTTCTTATCGGCTCCGGCATTTTTCCTGTTATCACACTAATAATGACGCTATCAAAACTATTATAATTTCCGCTTGTGATCGCGTGTCACTTATTCTTAATCGCTGGATATTTAACAACAAAACTTTATGGCCTCTAGTCTTCTGCGTCCAAAGAAAGCGGGGCGTATCTACCTTTTAGCCCAAATTGTGTTATTTACATATTCGGAATCAGGAGAACAAAGTCGGTAATATTTTTTAATATATTTACTCAAAACCCCGCCTCTTACCCCTGCCGCTTTTAGCACTATGTATTTTGCACTATTGCGGAAAAGTGTGGCAGACAGCCCCCGCCACAATTTATTATATTTATTTGTATCGGGTGCCTGACAGCCCTCGCTGGTCGCGCGGCAGCCCGCACCAAGACGCATTAAAAACAATCTGCGAGCCATTTCTCACAATAATTTGTTACTAAATAATAGGTTAATGAAGTTTTACTCAATAATGTGTTGAAAAACGTCATTTGATACACGTAAGCTATCGTCATTGCAGTTTCTCGGCTCCAAAACGACCTCACCTTCAGCTCAGACGTGTATTCAGCCTTGACTGCAATTAAAAACTTTGCCCGCTTGCATCAAAATGCACTTTTTACGAGCTATGAAAGCTCGTGTAACACTAATGAAAAGTCTAGTTTCGCCAACCAATGTTTAACATTAACAACAGGGTTCATAAACGCAATGAATTGCAATAGCTGTAATTTTGTCAATTCAACAGTATTCGTGCATTACGATGAATTTAATCATATGATGCAATGAATCAGGAATTTCATAGGGTTATAATTTGAAACTGTGTTCTAGTGCTACGCAATTAGTGTAGGTGATCTTTATTTTTTTCTCCGTTTTCTGTATCAGTCAGATGTGCCCTTTTTGCTTTTGACGGCAGTATGGCACTCCACAGTCCCGCTTAATTGAATAGTTTGTAAACAAAATAGTTCGGAACTCATTTCATAGACTGCGGCTGAACGTCGCGTGCCTTTGCCTGATAGAGATTAATTATTGACAAGTGAAGTAGCGAGATACAAAAGAATGCTTTTAGAAAAGCGATGATGATAATTTAGAGCTTGTCAGCATGTAATTATTTGGTGCTAATTGTGTATGTCTATTTTTGTCACTTGTGCATTATTTTCTAAACATATACTGTAAAGAGGTACAATTGATTGATCTATGTACAAGTTAATCACTGGAAATACTAATCCGATTTATTGATTTGATTTTATACACGTTTCAGTTAGAGGTTGACATCGATAATGGTTTGCTGTTGTCTTTTATGAAGTCTTTGTGCAAAGACACGAGACATTTTTTTTTTGTAAGTATGTTGTTTTCTGTAAACATTTAGTGGAATAATATTATAATTTTCTGTTAATGTGGAAGCGCCAGGGTAGCCTGCGAAATTCAAATTATCTTAAGTTTTTTGCAATTTGCAAGTCAATGTCAGGTTGTATCTTAGTCAAAATTTGATTCGCGGCCGTAGCAAGTATGTATTTATAGAACTGTAATCATTAAAATCATCAATACAACTCTTTCAGTTAAAATTGATGTCAAACGTAAGTATTTCATGAAATCATGACATTTGGCAGCAATTCTAACTGAGACAGTTGTTGGGCACAGAGGACAGGACAGAAGGTGCAGCATTTTTGGCAACTCGGATATACATTCACACCCTGCTGCAAAACCACTGCGCGGATCGCCCAGTGGACACGGTGGAGCATACGATGGAGGGCTGCCCCGCTTGGGCGGAGCACCGCCGTGTCCTCGTGGATGCGATAGGTGGCGGCGACCTCTCGCGCCCGGCTCTGGTTCAGGCCATGGTACGGAGCGAGAGGGAATGGGAGGCAGTCTCCGCCTTCTGCGAAGCAGTAATGCTCGTGAAGGCGGAGGCGGGACACGTGAGGGAAGCTCAACGGAGTGGCCCTCACGGCCCCGGCCGCTACCACCGCAGAAGAGGTACTGGGCGTACTGGGCGTAGGACGTCGCGAGACGATTTCCGGCCACCGTAGACCCGGGCCTGCGGACGGCGAGCAGTGGGTAGCTCGCCGTCCGATCAGCACCAGGCCCGTGAGTCGACGGCGCATAGTGTTCCACGTGCGCCTCAAAGAGATGTAGTCAACCACCACTGACGGGGCCCATCGTGGCCGGTGCCTGCATGCCTAGGGGTTTTTTTTTTTTTTGGGGGTGGGAAATCATCTTATGACTTCTTCCGCTCTAGGGTGGAGCGGAAGGGCGTGTCAGACTCTTACTGACTAAAACCCACCCCTGTTCCTCCCTGCCCTACGTGCCCAGGGGCGAGGTAACTCTTTCGAATTTATCCTCAACCCCCGGGCAGGCACTGGCCGTGGCAGGCCCCGTCCTTTGCTGACAACTCTTTGAGGCGCGCGTGGAACACTACGCGCCGTCGACTCTCGGGCCTGGTGCTGATCGGACGGCGAGTTACCCACTACTCGCCGTCCGCAGGCCCGGGTCTACGGTGGCCGGAGATCGTCTCGCAGCCCCTGGCGTCTCCTGCGGCGGCTGCTGCTGAGGGCGCTAGGGCGACTCTGCCGTTGTTGAGTCTCCCTAACGTGTGCCGCCTCCCTCTTCGCTAGCATTACTGCTTCGCAGGAGGAGGAGACGGCTCCCCACTCCCTCTCGCTCCGTACCATGGCCTGAACCAGGGCACGAGAGGTCGCTGCCACCTATCGCATCTACGAGGACACGGCGGTGTTCTGCCCAAGCGGGGCAAACCTCCACCGTATGCTCCACCGTGTCCTCTGGGCGATCCTCGCATTGGAAACACGCAGGGGTCACCTCCGCCTTGATCCGACACAGGTACCTCCCGAAACAGCCGTGTCCGGTGAGGACCTGCGTCAGGCGGAAGGTGAGGGCGCCATGGCGCCTCTCCAGCCACTCCTCAAAGAATGGCACTACCGCCTCGATGGTGGCGTGCCCAGCGCTGGGTTGCGACAGTCGCTCTCTCCATGTCACCATGAGGCATGCATGCCTAGGGGTAGCGGATAAATTCTGAAAATGAGTTACCGCACCCCTGGGCATTCAGGCAGGGAAGGAACAGGGGTGGGTTTTAGTCAGTAAGAGTCTGACACGCCCTCCCGCTCCACCCAGAGCGGGAAAAGTCATTGGATGATTTCCCACCCCACAAAAAAAAAAAAATGCCCTCCTGCAAAATCAGAGTAATTGGATACATTCTAACTATAGCTTACGTTGCGCTAGCTAAAAACAAAAAGCATACTGATATTTCAACTCGACAGCTTTTGACAAAGCAATAATCAATTGTAAAATTACCAACGCCACACGCACCATCAGTGGCCATAGAACAAATATTTGCAATTCTCTGCACCGAACGCAATCAAGACCCAGATTTATTTATAGTCGAGCAACAGTAGAAAGAAATCAGAAGGTCGATCATGTTCATCGAGATCCAATTCCATTTCTAACGTAATCTGTGGTGAATCGATAACCGCTTTGAACAGTTCCGAAGAAATGCAAGTAACGAAAACTTACGGTTGTTGCGTAACTTATTCATATTTACTTTCTGAGTTCTTGTCTTAGATATAATTGGCAACGGTGAAGAAAACTGTTTTTTTTTTTAATATTGGGATAAACATCAGATTACTTCTCCTGCTTTGGGTGAAGCCGGAGGGCGTGTCAGATTCTTACCGACTAAAGTCCAGCAGGCGTATTCGCTAACTGAGTTGACATCAATTTGACACTTTGCCGTACATTGCTGCTTTGACGTATAAGAAAACCGTAGTGCCTATTATAATCGATGTCCACCGAGCAATGTGCTGCATAGCGCTTATCAAATTGATGTCAACTGAGTTAGCGAATACACCTGCAGGACCGTGGTGACTCTTTCAAATACTCCGCGGCAATGTGGCAACCCTGCACTTTCAGTAAAGGTCTGAAGTCTGGACCCACACTGAGCAACCATAGTAACTAATGTTCTACGAGCCTTACCTATACGAGAGACCTTGCCCCGTATTATTATTTTACCAATTTTTTTTTTAATTTTGGTTTCGCACGGTTTGTGCATTTAGCCAGTGTCAAGTTAAGAAAGTATTTAGTTTTAGATACAGAATACTGTCACTTTTTTCCTATTAGAATGCAGATGTAACACATTCTAATGTTTTTGCAGTATTTGGCAGCAAAAGAGTCGTGTCAGCCTCAAGCTTCACTAAGGTAGTCAATACTACGACAAAATTCTCAGCTTTATTTTACCGAGATATCGCGCTCGTTTCATTGATTCCACTTATTGTCCAGTTGCGTAGACACTTGAGATACAAAACTACACTAATTTTACATCACAATATTCACTAGGAATCAATTTGCACATAATTAAAACAGCTACTGAACTTCACTCGAAAAAATCCCGCCATAAAACTCACCTATTGTTGGTGATTGGAAGCAGCGTCACTGATACGACGGTATTTTAATGCACCTTGTGCTATCTGCTCACGTCATCTCCAGCCTCGCCAGTTAATTATTAAAGACTGATTTTCTTATTGAGTGAGTGTCTAGATGTCCTTCTGATCGTACTTGGTTAATGTCAGTCGTTCAGAATCAAATCACGCATGCTGCATCACGTGCCGCTAATGGGTGTCACCCTCATTATTGTGATCTGCAACATTATTACTGTTATTGAAATATCGATCTGTAACATTTTCGGTATTGTGTGGTTTTTGTGAGTTTTGATATTGTCTTTCTTGTTACTTTATCCTTTTTTTTGTGGGGTTGGGAAATCTTCCAATGACTTCTCCCGCTCTGGGTGGAGTGGGAGGGCGTGTCAGACTTTTACTGACTAAAACCCACCCCTGTTCCTTCAGTTGCCTGAGTGCCCAGGGGGCGCGGTAACTCTGTTTCGAATTTATCCGCTACTTGTTACTTTATTCTGGTTGTTAATAGATCTTGATTATACATATGGTTTCCTCATTGCATTCGACTTAATAAAAAAAGATTCAGATAATGTAATTTTTACAAACATTGACACAAGACGAGTTAATACAAAAATTACCTAGATCTAGAACAAAGCATATACCTAACAGTTTTAGAAAAGAAAGTATGTTCAGTTGGTACATTGGATAACCGTCACAAAATACGGAATGCTACTTGTAATTTTTTTTTTGTAGTGGTGCAGGTTGATGCTGCTTATTTTGATTAAAAAAAAAACTTTTTTACTAATAAAACAACCGACTTCCAAAAAAAAAATACACTAAAAATAACTTTAATTTCGGAAGTCGGTGTTTGTATTTTACTTCTTCGTTATTTGACACCGACTTCCGAAATTAAAGTTATTTTTCAATTTTTAGTGTTTTTTTTTTTTGTTTTTGGAAGTCGGTTGTTTTTTTTTTACTTTTTAGTTGTTTTACCCCAGAACTAAAAACCCCAATAACATGGAACGTGGAATTTAAAAATTTGGAGAACACGAAAACGTCATCGAGGTATACATATTTTTCGTTTTTGTTCAGTTTCTCAAAAAGTGCTGAAGCAATTTCGATAAAATTTATATGGGACCACTTCGGGAGTACATTCTTTCGGATAAAAAAATAATTTTGAAAATCGGTCCACAACTGACTGAGAAATCGGCGGACATAAAACATACATACAGTCGAACATAGAACCTCCTCCTTTTTCGAGAGTCGGTTAAAAAAGCTTTCGACACCGTCGACAATGACATCTTATTAATGAAGCTCGCAGAAGTCGGCTGCACACCACATCATTGCACTTCTTCGCCAGCTATATGCAGGATAGACAGCAGTACGTAGATTATAATAGGTGTGAATCCGACCCATATTACACCTTGTCCGGTGTGAGCCAAGGCAGCAATTTGGGGCCTCTCGAATTCATCATAATGATAAACGATTTGCCGGAAGTCGTCAAACATGGCTCTTGTTTATTATTTGCGGATGACCTTAAGTTACTGCTCGAGGTTAATAGTAAATCCGATTGCAAACGATTGCAGGAGGATATAGATAGGGTAGTGGAATGGAGTCAGGACAACAAGCTTTTCTTCAATGTGTCGAAGTGCTCGGTGATGAGTTTTACGCGCGCGCGTGCCCCTCTAGTACACGAGTACGTAATGGGCGCCGTGCCTATGCAACGAGTCTCTGTGGTAAGGGATTTGGGGGTTGCTGTCACTCCTGAACTGTCGTTTCGCGATCATATTACGAGGATTTGTAAAAGGGCGTTTAGAAACTTGGGATTTGTTCTGAGGCAGACAATGCACTTCACTAACATCGCAACAGTCAGGGTCCTGTATGACGCACTTGCTAGGAGTCTGACATATGGGCTCCGTATGAGGCCAAGTACTCGATAATGCTGGAACGCGTACAGAACAAGTTCACGCGCCATTTGTACAAGAAACTATATGGGGTATATCCGTTTTACCGGTTGATGTACCCCACTCTGTTTCTGCTCGGTATGGTCGGGTACAACCAACTAAGGGTACGACGGGAATTCACGCTTGTTTCATATCTGGTTAGGTTACTTCGTGGCATTGAGCATAACCCAGGAGTGCTGCAGCGCCTGAGTTTATGTGCACCGGACTGCTATGTGTGGAAGCGGTGCCGCCCGCCGCTACTGGCCGTGCCCGCAGACAGAACCAACCTTCTCGCCATTGAGCCGCGCAATTCGGGTTATCAACGATCTTCACGTCAAGATCGATATATTTACATGCCATTTGAGTGAATTCGCAAAGTTATTGTTGTTTATTTTATGTTATAGTGTAGATTAGAGTAGGCTTTAGGTTGTTGTTTTTTATATTTTATTTAAATATTGTGATTTTATACGAGTATTTAGGGAACTTTGTATAGAAGTTATTATTATTAGATGTTATTATAAGTACTACCAGTTTTTTATGTTTTTCATAGTTTGATATTGTAAATTAATCAATTTTAAGACCGCGCTATCGCATTAGGTATAAACCTGTAATGATAGTTGGTAGGGGAGATTTTAATAAATAAATAAACTTAGTTCATAGCTATAGCCGTCCTTTTCTCGCACTGGCTTTTAGTAAAAGAAAGCGATTCTCTAATTTTAGTTTAGTTATTGAACAAGAGAATCGGCACCATTGTCATTACACTGTTGTTACTTTTGAACTACATAATTGCCAAATGTTAAATTTTACAAACCGACATCTGCAAGCTCTGTAAATAAAATCAAACCTCGCTAACAAGCTGCCCTACTCCAGCACTGATCCCCGAAACAAATTATAATAATATAGGATACTTATCGGGTGTCGATGCCGGCGTGGTAATGAGGAGGTCCGATTGAGTCGTCGTCACCGGGTCAGGGGCGCTAATCCGCCCCTGAGCTTACCCTCGACCGTCGGTGACAAAGGCCGCTAAAATGACGCTGGGAGCAGCTGTCGTGAAAATAGAAATAAGAGGAACGGTCTTAACGGTGATATTTCCAAAAAAAATAGTGTTGGAATCGAGTGACTGATTATGGATATGGAATATCCACCCACTTCTGATAAAACTTAACAATAAAAAACTTTTTTACTAAAATAGTTCGTAAAACCTAACTACCGAGCTAAATATAAACACTAAATGGTACCTAGGTCATTACCTGAGTTTTACAAAAAAAAATTGTTTCACTATAAAGTTGTTGTACAAAATAACTAAATAGTATAGTTATGCCCGAATTGATAGCCCCAAAACATGGAATTTAAATATAATTGGTGAAATTAGGGTGTGTCAGGTTGTCAGAGCGTATCAGCGTGATGTTATGTTATGAAGTTGTGTAAACAATAAACAGACATGCGATTGCAGCAATGAAGATTCTCTTTCATTTATTGAAAAGTTCCATTGACTATCTCCGAAGTTGTTCCGCAGATCTTAACCAAGTTTCAATGGGGCCACTTGGGAAGTACACTCTTTCAAACAAAAAAAGAATTTTTCTAATCTTCGAACATATATAAATGATTTTGACATTGATTCGAACATATTCGGGGAACATATATAAAAATGAAAATCTTCCGACGAATTGTCAACCTCCTCTTTTTTGAAGTTCGGTTAAAAACCGTACTTACATATCACAGGCGTGCGAAGCGAGAATACGTATGTAAAAAAACATAGGCACTTTGCATTCTAAGTTTTTCATCGAACTAATATTTTTTGCTATGACTCATCTTGAAATATTTTCTCACAGCTCCTTAACAAACTCCATATAAAATTCACGAACTCCTTAAAATCATTCAATTCCAAAAAATCTTCACGTCCAAACAAATCGGCAGCAGCATAAGTTCTTTCCAATAAATTTTAGCCATACGTCCATTCATCTAACGCCTTGTTATTTTCATACCCGAGACGTGACCGCGCATCCCTAATTCCTCGCCGTCTCTCCCCGTCAGGCAGTGTGATCCAAAGGGGATTTATAATGAGGTTTTATATCAGTATTAGTGCGGGGCTGTGAGTGGACTTCCGAAACTAGAGGTCCTTTGTTCGATACGGTTTTTGGTTTGTGAAGTTTTAGACTCAAAACTTATGTCATCTGTTTGAAAGCCCCTGGCGAGTAGTTCTTCCAAATTGATATTAGCATAAGGGTTAATAATACCAATGGAATAGGAAAGTATTTACCTACTCGTACTAATGATACAATATAAGAACTGAATGATTTGGCATACTAAGTAGTTTAAATGGAGAAGGAGTATCAAAAGCAATTTTTTTTAGATATATTTCTGTTGAATTTCTACCACCGCGCGACCACAAGTTGCCATTATTTTCTTAACTTATAAGATTCGACTCATAAACAACACCGAGTCAAGAGTCTGACACATATTGTGTTTGGTCCAGTTTGGTCAATTGCAGCACTGGTTTAATTTCTTGACCAAATTAAAACCATACATGAACAAGCCCTGAACACGATACCCGTTAATTTATGTAATAGTTGTCAAGACGACATTTTAGCTGTTTTCATGCTCAGTGATACTGACAGAATTAACGAGCACATCGTTAACGCTGTGGCTGCTCAAGCGGTTAATCAAATAAAATTTTGTTTGAAAACACGAGTCTAATAACGTTACAGAACTGAGACTTTAACTAACTGCAAGCTACTGTAAAGTCACGTTATGTCGATGCCAATTTACTAATAGTAGGTATTATGTAGATGGTATAACACAATTGAAACAGTTGTATGATAAGCAAATGATCTTGATGAATATTAAGGATTCAAACATTTCTGTTAAAAGTTTGAAAGTAAAAGAAAATGTGAATATCTCTGTCAAAGTCATTTCTTAGCAGGTTTGAAATCGGTATCGTGATACTTTACACTGTCTATCAATGATCCAACTACTAAGTAACTACTTGGTGTACTGATACATGGGTCATTCAAACACAATCCAATAATCTCTTTTTACGACGCCCATGGGAGGACACGGGTGATCAAAACGCAACGCAAAGGGCAAATAGTTATGGGCTACAAACACAATGACAATTCCGCTCAATTGCTTCTTTTGTAGAACACCCAGCACGACAGTTACGGCACTCTTTACTTCTCCTTTGTTCATTTCCAAATGAAAAATTAATATTCCGCACTTTACCACGAATTCTTCAATTTATTAGCAATCTTCTGTGGCCGCAATATTTAGAGCTTTGTCATTTTTATCTCGTTTGCGACCGAGGCTTACTTTCAAGTAAATTAAAAAATAAAACTTTTCCAAAACAAAGTGGTTTGAGGAGAAATATTACGGTCACGTTTGAGAATGCCAAGACTTGGAAGTAATTCAACTTGGCCGAAGAACTCGGCGAGATCGTTCCCCCTGATGACACTCCGACGGTTATTTTTTTTATTTTATGAAGTTTTATGAGTGAAATATCCGAAATGTTTTCCGTTATTTCGTGCAAATTGTCTCTCGTTTATTATCGTTCTTTGACATTGTTTGGCATACTTACGAACTTACTTTGCATTTTCTTTTTACTGTTACTGGTATTTTAGGGAATTACGAGACATTTCTAGAAGGGACAATATAAAGTTTTAAGAACAACATGACTTTAAACTTTAGTGTTTATAAAGAGTACGTATTTGTTATAGGAATGAATTTAAAACGCATATAAAATCGTTAAAAGCCGTCAGTATATATGACGTAAAGTAGACAAAAAGAGTCAGAGAAAATCGCTCGAGCACCTTATACAATACACTTCCCAAGACGATTCAATTTAATATCTATAAGAACCCACAAGTAGCAATATCACATTGTATCGAAGCAAAATATTCTAAGAGACAATATGTTTCATTGTTGCGAAAAGCAATTTTTCTACGATTCGCCTATTGAATGCGAGCTATCAATACAAGTAGGATGCTGTCTCTCGACTGCCACAATTCAATAACGACTCTGACAATTCGAATGCAGCTGCAGCATTCCGGTCCAAGACACCGGCGAACGTATTTGACCTAACTGCTCTAAGACAAAGCTACCAGCGGTTGTATTAAACTTTACTGGTGTTTTACATATTAGTGAAGAGTTACAGCTCTTTAGTAAATGAATATCAATTATCTTCATATGAACAGATACGCCTTCATAAGGACCGGTCGATCGGTCGATGTAGCGACGCTTGGGCTCTCCTGTCTATGTCTATCCTGAAGTGGAAGTCTTTCGGGTGAAATAGTGATAATAAGGATGGTTAATTGTCTTCAGTGGGGAAAGTCTAATACATACTATCGCTAGACCTATTCAATAAAGTTGAAAATACGAAACATGGTGCCAGAGATACTAGCAACTAGAAGTCCGAAAATCAAAAAATTCATCACAATAAATACAGGTGCTGTTGCTTTGGAAAGTAAAAAACTCGTGCAACTATACTCATAACTATAACCATATTTAACTAGTATTTCAATTATAAGTTTAATCTTCCCAAATAACGATTTAACATAGTGTGAAAAGGTAACAGCCAGAACCCCAACACCCTATCTTCCTTACACTTCAAAGCTACCCAAAGGCCCGGTGTCTTCTAGGACCACTACCGATAAGCAGGCCCGAATCAGGAAACGGATATCGAATTATTTGCTCATGTCAACGATAAAGGATGACATGGGCACACACCAAATTTCCATCCATTTTGATAAGATTTGTGTTTACTTACCACGATTGGCGTTCCTGCCATCAAAAGTTTTTCTAAAGAGCAAAAAACATTTACGACTTTGTTAAACCATCTCTCTCTCTTCTCCAAAAACTTTTTGTATGAAGCCAAGATTACTTTTTCGTTGGTTTTATTTCCAAGAGCTAAATGTACATCTATTGTATCATTTCTATTCTTTTCTTTCTGCAATTTTATTACCCCATAAACTTTATCAATGATGGCTTTGAGAATATCTTCAGAACCAATACGGTTTTGTTGTAAATCAAATTTTACTACTGTTTTTATGATTATAACGTTTTAATAATTTCTGTCCACTTTATAGCTGTAATTTATGGTTGCTGAAAATAAGTTGGCTTTAGTATTATCAGTTTAAAGAGATAAATTTTCATCTACAATAATGAATATTCGGAGACACTTTTCGCACAAAAGTAGTATCGGTACGCCAGAACTTTACTTTTTAGGGTCTTGTACCCAAAGGGAAACCAACGGGACCCTATTATTAGGGTTCCGTACCCAAAGGGTAACCGTCGGGACCCTATTACTAAGACTCCGCTGTCCGTCTCTCAGCGGGCTGTATCTCAGATCCGTAATAGCTACTTTATACGCTACGTAATAGTAATTTTATTATTAGTTGTTATAACGGCTGTAGAATACACGCTGTGTGAAAATTTCAACTGTCTACCTATTACAGGTCATGAGATACAGCCCAAAAAAAAACCCAATAAAACACGTTTCTAGAAACGTTAATTTTAATTGGAAACTTTAATTTTATTTTATTATTTTACTTATTTTTATTATTTGTTGTTATAGCGGCTATGCACACACTGTGTGAAAATTTCAACTGTCTACCTATTAAGGATCATGAGATACAGACCAAAAAAATACACGCTTCTAGAAACACAAGCACCAGGCCCGAGAGTCGACGGCGCGTAGTGTTCCACACGTGCCTCAAAGAGTATCAGCAATAATGACGGGGCCCGTCATGACCGATGCCTGCCCAGAGGTTGTGGATAAATTCGAAACAGAGTTACCGCGCCCCTGGGCACTCAGGGAAGGGAGGGAACAGGGGTGGGTTTTAGTGAGTAAGAGTCTGACACGCCCTCCCGCTCCACCCTAGAGCGGGAGATGTCATTGGATGATTTCCCACCCCACAAAAAAAACCCTCCCTTGCGTCACGCAGTCATGTAAAAATCATTAAATGACCTAAATTATTGTCGACTTGACTGTACCTGCGCGCAGTAGCACTCGTAGCTAACTTTGCACACGTCAATACTATACCCATCGCCGTCCGCCACTATCTAGATACCTGCTTATCCCTTTGATTCAAGAAAAAAAACATACAGACGAATTGAGAACCTAATCGTTTTTGAAGTCGGTTAAAAAGGGCTTAAAGCAAAGTTACCATCGTTTATAATATGTAAATCACGTTCTTAAAGTTTATATTGTAAAAGGCTGAATATATCGAACGTTTACACTCTCGTAAGATTTATTAAAATCTCACAGTGTTTGCAATTATTCGGTGACATCATTTTAGAACTAAATATCATTCCCAAAATCCCCATATTTCTCTCTCGTCATCAACCGTTCCTAACTTGCGCCACCATCTTCATCCAGTCTCAACCATTTCCCGACTCAATAATTTCCTTTGTGGTGAGTCCTATCGCTCCAGAACTTCATTGATTAAAACCGAGTGTAAATGCCACGGTCCATCGCCTGTCTTCGCTAGGCCTTTGTTCATAGTAAGGAACTTTTTCTTTGTACCCACTGAACAATTGGAAATTGTGCAACGCTCTTCGATGACCGAGTGGGTACACAGATGGCAGAGATTTTATTTTAAAGTGGTTGGCAAGGTTTTAAAGTGTGGTTGTTATTTTTCTGAATAAATTGCCAAGCGTTTTTACACTTTTCTGAATGAATGCAGTGCCAAGAGTTTTTACACTTTCCAAATGCATATGCAACTTTCTTTTATTGTTTCGCTTTCCGCGTCTGTCTGTTTCTTTGCTAATTCGGATATTGTTTGGGTTTTCACTAATAGAATGAAAGATAGACGAGATATGTTTGTGTGTATAATTTGTACCCGTTTTTTTTTTTTTTTTGTGGGGTGGGAAATCATCCTATGACTTCTCCCGCTCTGGGCGGAGCGGGAGGGCGTGTCAGACTCTTACTGACTAAAACCCGCCCCTGTTCCTTCCTGCCTTTGAGTGCCCAGGGGCGAGGTAACTCTGTTTCGAATTTATCCTCAACCCCCGGGCAGGCATCGGCCATGACGGGCCCCGTCTCTTGCTGACAACTCTTTGAGGCGCGCGTGGAACACTACGCGCCGTCGACTCTCGGGCCTGGTGCTGATCGGACGGCGAGTTACCCACTACTCGCCGTCCGCAGGCCCGGGTAATTTGTACCCGTGCGGAGTCGCTAGTCTTATTTCTAAGTATCGATGAGTTCATCGCACATTACCTGTCTGTTTTGGAAGCCCACTGTCCTTCCTAACTACTCGTCATATTTGGTAATTAAGTAGTTTATAACTTTTGAAGTATGTGAATTTTACTAGTAGTGTTATTCATAAGACTCTCTGAACATTTTAGCAAAATTCTTACCTCCTCCCTGCTCTGCCCTAGTCAGTGTCATAAACCACTAAGGCCATGTCATCGGCGTTAGTTAATGTGTAAAAAGATTTTGTGTAAGCACCTGCAAATTAATAAGACTTTAAATCTGACACTGTTTTATTTTTTATTACAATTACTTTCTGCACTTACAGTTTAAAACCAACACGTGCAGAGAGTCAACAATTTTAGTATATTAAATAAAGAAAATTTTAAATGAAGTGTTAGAGATTATCAAGTCTTATATCCTAAAACATTACTTACGCAAGCTAAAATCAGCCCTACCAATAATAACAACATACCCAGAAAAATAACAAAAGTCAAGTAATGAAAATAAAGCTATACGAGCGACGATATCCAACAGTTGAAAGTTATAAGTGTTCGCACTCAGCTTGAATAAGAATTAGTTTTCTCCTTATTCCTCCTCCAAGTTTTATGAACGCTCTTGGGAATAGTTTTTATTAAAAAGGACAAGTATACATGAGCGTATTATAAAACAAAATGGTTGATGTGGGAACGGTTGAGAAGAGGAATGTAGATGGATGTTTGTTCCAAGGTTCCTTGGAACGAGGCTTCAGGGACGACTGAAGGATGGTAGGCGTAATGGAGGCCTCGAATGAAATATTTTGTTTCTGATTTATGTAGTGGTAACGTTGGAGAAAGTTTATTGGATAATGGTAGGATACTGAGTAATGGGGCCAATGGGGCTATAAACCGCAAAGCAAATATTCAAGATGCTGATACTGATTCATCCATACATGAATATTCAATCTAATATTATCATATGATATTACAAATGTGAAAGTAACTATGTCTGTCTGTATGTTACCTCTTCACGTCGGTACGATTAAGCTGAAACTTGGCAGACGGATTGCATATAGGATTATTTTTATCCCGTGATTATGTTCCCTTGGGATAATTTTAGACATTCACGTGGCCGAAGCCGCTGGCATAAGCTATTTTATGATAGAACACTATTAAATGCAGATATTATACGCAACAAAGCACCTTTCGTCTGCACAACTGCAAAAGAACCGCTACTCCGTTCAGAAATCGATGAAATTCAATCATTTATACCGTTCAATAGCAAACAAACTCGAGCAGACTTTACATTTATCATTTCACACCCAACGATTGTTCAGTCAATAGAGGGTGTTTAAACTTTGAACTGTATGAATGGAGGCCTGCATTATTCACTATTTCGCGAGCACCCCTTGACAGAAGTAACGCAATTTCTGTGCGACATGTTAACTTTTTTGTCCGGACTACATTAGTAACCCCCTGTTGTGTTGGGCCCCCGTATTTCTTGATAACTTCATTGGGAATGCGCGCGGCGAGCCCGGGACGTTGTTCAACAAGAATGGAACATGATTTGCAGTTTTTACATTGTTAGCTATTTGTTATCCGAGACGTTCTAGTTCTTAATTGAATCTTCTTTTGTTTTGTGTGAAGTCTGTTTTAAAGTTTGCTAACTAGCAGTGGCACCCGTAGTTTTTACTCTAAGGTATTCGGTTTTCTTGCTAATACCTAGTTAAGTTATGTGTATCAGCTCGTTTGCTAGTCGTTTTCAACATCCTGTGTTACAATTCTTGGAATAATACATCCAAATTAGGACTAAACAGTCTCAATATAGCGATTCTTACTTTATTTTATAATTAAGGTGTGTAAAGCAAACTGTCAGCAATAATTACTTTATTTTTTAACTGAGCTGGCAATCGGAAAGACTATTAAAATAGCTAACAACATCACGACATGCTTATAAATTTTGAAAACCATTAGTCAGTGGTATGCTAGGAATCAGTAAATTCCAATGCAGTGATTGATAAAGTTTGTGGTAAAAAAAGATTTGTCACTAAATTTATAACCACAAGACTTGTTAAAACCGATTTATGGATAAGCACTAAGGTTCACTTGCGGCAAAAACTTAGTTGTGATTATATAACACATATTTCATACATTATGGCCCCATAGCGGGCCTAAGAGGGCTTAGACAAAGTGATATTCTACATATTATCAGCTATAGCGGTTGTCTAAAGCCTAAAGGCCCTAATTTATAAAAAAAAGCTTATATAAAGAATATAACCGTGTGATTAGTTAAACACAGATAGCAAGTTATTAATTCAAAATATTTCCATGGAGAATTTGAATTTAAAATCCGCTAAAGGGTCTATGGTTAGCGAGCGTAAGACTAAAAATGTAATTGATTGACATGCGCAACCTAAGGCTAGCCGCTGACTTGTGATTTTTTGTCACGTGACTTTTTGTCATTATCACCAACCTACTATGCGCCAACTTGAAAAGTTACTGGGCAAAAAGACGCGCTCAATCTTGAAATGGATTTGGTACAGATTGCTGTAATAAGTGCTCTTTAAATAATAAGAAGAAAAATGAAACGAAAAAAACGCTATTGGGTGCATCCCATATACACTGAAAGATTGTTTCATGGAAAATTTTACACTCTTCATTCTAAACTACGTCAGTATCCTTCAAAATTCAGTCACCTAGGAACTATTTGTGACCATATTGTCACGTCACCTTGATCAGCGCACTCCCATGTATCTTCATAGCACTCGACTGGATAACAAAAAGTCACGGTGACAAAAATCACATGTCAGCGGCTAGCCTTAATGTCACGAGGTCAATGCATGGTCAATGCCAAAAATTTTGTCTTGGTGATAATCGTTGCCACTGATAAAATGTCACTTTGCCTAAAGTCCAAGGACAAAAAAAATAACCATTCGCAAAGCCGTGTC